>LGRX02035924.1:16444-126956 GCA_001247695.2 Cymbomonas tetramitiformis | reverse complement strand
CCTCATGCTTGCACACGCCTATTATTAGGATTTGGTTGGTAGCCCTCATGCTTGCACACGCCTATTGTTGGAATGAATATGTTTAACCCCATTAATCGCTGTCTCTGTTGCTACCGTGTGTGCTGAGCAACGCGCTCCTTGTTAGCCACCTTGCCATATTTTGGCTTGAACATTGGGGTGGGCACCCAGAGGTTCCTGAATGTTTCTCACATCCACTGGGATGATGGTGGGCTGGCTTTCGTCGGCGGGCCTCATGCCGTTCAGTGTGTATGTGTTGGTATCTTGCGGCTGGCTTTATTTATGTCCAGTGCCTTGGGGCTTTTTCACCTGCCGGGGGACTGGTGATCGACACCCACTTTATGGGGTACTGGCATCTCGTTGTGAACGGGGACGGCCACTGGAATGATTTGGATGATGGGATGTGGCTGTCCCTGTGGTACCCTTCTGATGGGTACTGCCTCTTTGAGGGCGTCGGGGATTCGTCTACGGCTCGCTTTTTTGGGAGTGTCTTGGATTCGTCTGACGCTAGCTCCCTCTCCGTGTACAGTGCTCATGGTTATTACACATGCCGGGGGACTTGTGTTCTTTGACCTTGATATGAAGTACTGGCGGATCGCTGTGAACGGGGACGGCCGCCGGGTGGAAGTGGGTTTTGGGAGGCGGTTATCCCTGTGGTGCCATTCTGGCGGGCACTGCCTCTTGGAGAGCTCGGTAGATTCGTCTGTCGTGCTGCGAGGAGAGGCAGAAGGTGGTGATGTACACCTTCTGTGTTTTCCCTTGAATTTTGTGGGGAGCACTTAGGTGCCCGCATGTTTCCTTTTTTTGACATGGGGTGTCCATGCTGTTAGGTGTGACTGCATTCATGACATAACCATGGACCAACAGGTCCCATCCATCGACCGGGAGCCACTGGGGGGCATGCCAGCAGGGTCCGCTTACTCCGTAACCCAGAGACCAACAGTTGTTTGGCGACGATCGGTCACATCGTATCATCTTTCCATGCTGCTTTGCATTTGGGTTGGGAATATGTATGCGTTTGTGGTATCTTGTCACGGCCCCGCCCTGCTCTTGATTTGCTTTTCACATCCACTGGGATGATGATGGGCTGGCTTTTGTTGGCCGATCTCATGCCGTTCAATGTGTTGGTATCTTGATACGGCACTGCCCTATTCGTGCATGCTCATCTCATCAACTGGAGGTGGGCTAGTTTCGGGTATAGCGTGCCTTAGGCCGTATGATGTGTCTATATCTACCAATGGGGCCGTAGATTGCGAACGGAGATACGTGCTGAACGGAGATACCATGAGGTGGATGACAGCAAGCGGTTGTTCAAGTGGCAGCCTTTGTCACAGCACTGCCTCTATGAGGTAGATGTGGATCAGTCTCACACTTCCCTTCTCACTTAAGGGTGATGCTGCACAGATTTAATGTGAACGGGACTGGCCATCTGGTGATGACATGTGACGGGATGCGCTTGTTCTTGTGCTATTGTTTCCGCGGATGCCTCCCCTCTTGCTGGCAATGCGGAATAGCCCTATATTTTAGGGTTTGGTGTGGTAGCTCTCTCCTCTGCTCCCTCCCTTTCTTCCCGTACTCATTCTTCCCTTCCCACCAGTCGCTCCCTCGGCGCCCTCCCCACCACCTAAATGATGCTTCCGATAGGTACTCCCCATGCGGGCCGTGCGAGCGAGCACAAAGAGTCCCCCGGGTCGGGCAGATTCCGTCTGTCGAAGAGCGTGGCTGTAATCCACGTGGCAATTTCTGATGGATGCTGCCCCTTTCGCGTCACTAGAGGCTTGCCTGCTTTCCCTGGTCATTGCTCGGGGAGGCATGGGGCAGTTATCTCCACATTTGTCTCATCCTTGGTGGCTAAAAACGCTCTCTCGGCTGCTCACTTTTTCGACTCCGGTGTTTGCATTGGCGAGTAAGGTGCCATCAAAGTACTGCACCTCTATATCGCCATATAAAACCCTAACCCCGATTGTAGGGTTCATGGGGTTTCTGCCAAAATGACCTGCCAAAATGATGCCCGCACTGGGGCCGTGTGTGCAGGGCGCACGTGGGGTTATGTCTCTACATCCCCAAGCCCCGCCCGCGCGTCATCAATGTCCGTGCGTCATCAATTGTGTGCAACCCAAAGCAAAAAGCATTTACAGCAATTTGGATCCCGAATGGGCGTACAAGTCAGCACCACAATTTGACCCACCCATCCAATTTTGGAGGCACTTTCTGGGATTGTGCCGCGTGCTTCTGCCAGAGAAATCGCGTTCCGGTCGGAAGGTGTCCGCATAATGGATCACATATCAATCCCCCAGCTCCCAATGATCATTTCGCTCGGTCGCGAGTTTGTAATGTTGGCCAAAATATCACAAGGCGTACATTTGGTTCGTTGGGATTTGGTTCGGCTGTTTCCCCCGAGTATCAACCATTCCGTCTGCAACTTTCCGTGCACATTACTTGAGCCGCGGGGGGCATGCCGCCAGTGCACATTACTTGAGCCGCGGGGGGCACGCCGCCAGTGCACATTACTTGAGCCGCGGGGGGCACGCCGCCAGTGCGCATTACTTGAGCCGCGGGGCACGCCGCCAGTGCACATTACTTGAGCCGCTGGGGCATGCCGCCAGTGCGCATTACTTGAGCTGCGGGGGGCATAACCAGAGCGCAATGCGCACAGCCAGAGCGCTCTGGCTTAGGCATTGTAGTGCCTGGTACAACATGGGGAAACGCTGGTTTCTCTTAACCAATGGGGTGCCTGGTGCAATATGGGGAAAACCCTGTTTACTTTTTACCAAGAACAATTGGATCTGCCAGAGCACACTGTAAGTTAATCTCATTCAAAGAAGGACTTCAATTTTCTAAGGGGGGTTTACTTCCCCCGCGCTAAGTGAGCTGATTGGTTCACTTGGAAGGCCGTTCCGGAGCTCATTTTTGAGTCTCAGGGTTCGGTTCGGTCTCAAAAGCGGCGAGCAAGCACCCGGGAGGCCTCATCGCGCTTCTCGCTGCAGCCCGGTCAGCCAACCGAAATGCCTCCACATGCTCTCGTCCGCCCCAGCCGTCGGATCAATGTACCGACAAAGCGCACCCTCTCAAGGGGGCGCTCCAACCGCCCGTGCACACGTCGCTGCGCCCTTCCGACTGCGGTGTCCTGCCAAGTGGCCACCTCGCGGAGGCATACGCTTCAGCCAGGCGTCCCGGAGGCACCCCGCCGGCTGAGCACGGCTCTCCCCGCAGCCAGGCGTCCAGGAGGCACCCCGCCGGCTGAGCACGGCTCTCCCCGCAGCCAGGCGTCCAGGAGGCACCCCGCCGGCTGAGCACGGCTCTCCCCGCAGCCAGGCGTCCAGGAGGCACCCCGCCGGCTGAGCACGGCTCTCCCCGCAGCCGCGTGGATCTCTCCAAGCTGTTGGGGCGTCACCTCCAGCTGTCCGTTCGCCGTGTCCGCCTCCAGCCCCAAGTGCTCCACCAGCTGCATCGGCTCCCAGACCCCCTTCTTCTCTTCCGCTCGATTCCCAAGCGGTGCTGGAGCTTGGTCACCATCTCCCGCACCCGCAGCGCTTGGGCCTTGCTGCCGTAGAGCACCGGGAAGTCGTCCGCGCAGGGCAGCGCTTGGGCGCCCCATTACGTGTGCTGGCTTTCCCAGCCCACCACGCGGCCGGCTGACCAGCCGGCGGTGCCGTCTGGGCCCCCGGCGCAGCTTCCGCGGCGCGGCTCTGTCCCTCGAGGCCTGCGGAGCTCGTAGGCACTCCACGCACACCCGAATCACCTTCACTAAGATCCTCCGGGAGTCGTTCCACCCGAAGGTTTGTGCCGAGCAATGCCTCAACTCCCCCTCAATTCGCACTGCGTGTACTTCATGTGCGCCAGGCGGCTCCCGACCATATAGCAGCCGCTCCGCGGAAAACATGTGGTCGTTCTTCCTCGCCAAGCGCCGCAGCGTCTTCAGGGTCTCCATCTTGCACTTGTCGCGAACACCGTTCAGTGTTTAGCCATCGGAAGTCCACGACATGCCTCCACTTGTTGGTGCCGGGCTTCGGCACCAGAAACACCCAGCTTGCACGCGGCCATCTCGTAGCTCCCGTCCATGCCTCCGTCCATGCCTCCCTCCGTACGCACCTCATTTTTTCGTCTTCCCGGGATGCCACCTGCGCCTCTGTCATCTCCGCAAGGGACACTCCGTGGTCGGAAGGCTCGGGCGGCCCTGCCACCCATCTCACGCGCGCGCCTCCCTGCACCCAGCCGAGTACCTGTCCACTGGCGCCCGCCGCGCCCTAACCCTAAAACCCTAAACCCTAAACCCTAAATACCTGTCCACTGGCGCCCGCCGCGCGGCAAGCCCGTAGTCGGGATTTTAACTGCTCCTGCAATATATGGTCTCGAGCCCCCACCTTGCTGCCAGAGCCGCAAGCGTAGTTCCTGGCGGCCTCCGCATGGATGGAACTGTCCCAGGCATTAATATCGCGGGCATAATACGTATGCCGGTAGTCTGCCCGGGAGGGCCCGGCGCCTTCCCCGCCAGACCCTTTCCCGTTGCCCTTGCAAGCCCGGGTCCCGCTCCTTGTGCAAGCGGGGCTCCGTGACGCGGCATCCGCGGGACCCACGGCTGGCCGCGCGCCTGAGGTTCTGCTTCGTCTTGAGCTCTCGAACTCACGGAACCGGAGACGTCAGAGTGGACAGTGTTGGCCGGGGTGTTATGGATTTTGCCCTCCACGAGCTCGAGCTGTGCCGCGGACACCACTAGGTACCAACCAGGGTTTGCTTTTCGTTCTCCGCCAAGTTGACGCATGGTGTGTCGGTGGCGCAAGTTGCGGTATGCGCCTTGCACCGTGCGGGCCAGTCAAAAAAAAAAACGCACCTCCGAAATCTCCTCTTCGCCGAGCTCGTGGATCTGGGCCTCCGCCTGCTCAGGAAGCTCCTTGGCACCGAGCAAAACTGAAAGCACTGGAGCCAGGATTTTGTACTCGGGAGTGCAGCGACGAGCTGGGCTTTGCGAGTTGCGGGGATCGCGCATGGCGTACCACACAGGCATGCCGTCGGGCCCCAAATCCTTTGGACACTTGGCGGAAGGGTCCACGCCCGAAAAACACCTCGACGCAGTCCTTCTTCGCTCCGCCAGCTTTTTCAGCAGCTGGTGCCCAGTAAGGGCATCCCACTTCGGCCCAGTGGTTCACCCTTCGTCCTCCGCGCTTTCCTCCGCTTCTCCGCACGCTTTCATTCCCTCCACCTTGAATACTCAGATCACCCGTCTGCCGGGAGAGCGGCTAAGCGGCCGCCGTCTTCTGAGCCTGTGAGCTTTCATCCGCGGCGACGCCGGGCTCGCTCTGACTTCGAACCCTCCGTCTTCAATTTGGGGGCCGTTGCAATGTTACGTGTTTGCAGTGCGGTTGCATATCAGGGGAAAGCTTCACCTTGCGCGAAAGCTACGGCTCCGCAAACTACGGATCCTGAAGGCTGCCCTAAATACCTAAATCCTAGATACTATCATCTCTCGACTGTCATGCTGCGTCGATCTGCCCGTACAGTGTCATCGGGTGTCGTCGACTCCGTTCTCTTATGGAAACCACTAAAATCAAAGCTTCGCTCCGATTGGAGCCCTTCATGTGCAGTGCACCGAGATCCCCTCTGATTTCGTTTTGGCTCTTTCTTGCCTGGGCCAGGGCGCCGCCAATGGTGCCTTGGCATCGGAGATGTGCGGTGCAACGCCTGGGTCGCTCGCGGCAGTCCCACACACCGGCTTGATAGGCTAATTCCGTGTGTCAGTGGAACCTTGTCACGGACCCATCATGTTGTTGCATACTTTTCTCATCCACCCGGGTGATGGTGGGCTGGCCTTGGTCAGTGCGCCTCGCCCGTTCATCCAGTGGGGTGACGGTGGGCTGGCCTTGGTCAGCGCGCCTCGCCCGTTCATCCAGTGGGGTGACGGTGGGCTGGCCTTGGTCAGCGCTCCTCGCCCGTTCATCCAGTGGGGTGACGGTGGGCTGGCCTTGGTCAGCGCGCCTCATGCCATTCAGTGCTTGAACCACCTAGAAACAGAGGGCTTGCCACGGTGGACCCTTGTCTGCCGCTGATCTCTCTCATCCCGCTCGATCAAGGGTCCGATGTGGAGCGTGCGACCACACTAGCACGCGTCGGGCACGAGTGGGTGCTGACCGCCAGGGCGGGGAGCTGGGGCGGCACTGCAGGCGTCTCGCAGATGCAAGGGGTATTGTGGGGTGGGGAGTGGGTGGAGGTTTCACAAATCGATCTGCCAAAGCCGGATTCTCTAGCCCCGGAACCAGCCCCTGAGCCACTCTTCCTGGAGGAGGCCCCGCCTGATGGGCGACCTTACTCGGGGTGTCCACGCCCCGCATCCGCCAACGCCGCAGTGTACCTTGGCAAGGCGTTCCGTAGCAACAACAGCATTCCGGTGCGCCCTCGCCCGCCCGTGCCCGCCGTCTCCCCCTGTTGGCCGGCCTGCTGTAGACACACCCACAAAGCGCCCGCGCCCGAAGAGGCCTTTCTACGGAGCTCGAGACACTGAACGAAGCGCCCAGCATGCGATGTGCGGCGCCGCGAGCTGCTTGTGCATGCATGCCTCGGCGTGGAAACTGAAGGGCGTTTTTTTTTTTTTCATCAGCGCGGACACGCCTACAGTCGCTGAAGAAGTCGGCATGTGCAACCAGACCTCCCTGCCTGGCCCCAGACCATCTGGCGATCTGGGCAGCGCCACTCATTCCGAGCATGTGGGCGACGTTCTCCCGTCCGGGTGTGAGAGTGTTGCTGCCCTGCTTGCAAGTGGCCGCCCGCAGCAGGAGGTTCTCGGGGTGCTATGCCGCCCCCACACGGCAGGTTGGAGGCCTGCACCCTATAGGGTCATGGACGTGGGGGTGATGTGCGCGTGGCAGTCGCTCGAAGATGCTGAGGAGGCGTCGGAGAGAATTGCGCTAGACGGGCTGATCACTGCCCGACGCTGTGAAATGCATGATGCAACTGTGGAGGAGGTGCGGTTTTGCCCGTCCGGCGAACCCTCGGCACATCGGCGCCCTTGCTTGGCCGAAGTTGCCTGTGAGAGCGTGTCATCGGCGCCCTTGCGTGCGGCCCCAAGCTGCCACGAACACCACAGTGGATGGGAAGCATGCGGTAAACTTGTGGCGTGTTCCATACGATGACCCATGTGGTGACTCGTGTGATGACTCGTATGATGACCCATATGATGATCTGTATGGTGAGCCGCATGATGACCCATATGACGACTCGTATGCTGGGCCCGATGGCGACTCGTATGATGATCTGTATGATGAGCCGCATGATGACCCAATGGCGACCCATACGATGACCTGTACGATGACCTGTGCGATGACCCCTACGATGGCCTGTGTGACTACCGATGTGATGAATCGTACGATGCGCCATCAGATCTTCCGTATGACGTGCCATATCAGGACTCGTATGGTGTGCCATGCGATGAATCATATGATGACACGTTTGGCGACATATATGATAGGCCATATGCCGACTTGCATGACAATCCATACGACGTCCCAAGTGATGTCCCAAGTGCACCTGGGTTCAACCCGCTTTGTTTCTATGGAGCTGGCAGAGTATTGGGCGTGCGTCTATGGTAGCGCCTCGACTCTCCTTCAGGGCAAAGACTCCGTCCTCACCTGGCCGCCTCTTATCGTCACCTTGACTTGCAACAGCTGATTGCATGAGTAACCGCGCCGATGCCTCCCCTTGACCTTGAGCCAGGAATCGGCCATGCATGTCCCAACACTCGGCGGCACAACTCAAGCATGTCCCAGGCTTCAACCTCGCAGGCGTGACCAAGGCTTCAACCTCGCAGGCGTGACCTGCAGTCGGGTCCTTCTCTCTCGATAGCAGCGACCTTCTTCCAGATCCGGACTCCTTTCAAAGGAGTGTCAATTCGCAAGCATCGGGTTGATAGTCACCGTTTCTGGCAGCACCATGGGCCGTGCCATCAGATTATCTTGCCGACACCGCGGGCGAGCGCTTGGCAGCGGCTGCGGTGGTGAGGAGGGCGCAGGTCAAGATGCGGCAAGCGGCGAAGCTGGGCGACCTCGGGCAATCGTCCGATGGAAAGCCTAAGCTGTCGATCGTGCGGGCTAGGAGCAGAACTGTTGGGGGGACGAGAAGTGAAACGGAAGCGGAGGAATCGGATGCGCGGACCGCGGAGGAGATTGCGAAGTCCCGCTGGCGGCGCGCCACCAACGCCGTCCCCGGGATAATCATCACCACAGCCACAAAGCGGAGGCTTACTGCAAAGAGGGTAAATTTCCCCGACCACCCCCATAAATCCCACAAAGCGGATGGGCTGGCCGCGAGATGGGGTCGCGTGAACTGAATCGAGCCTGTGCCTTCGATTTGGGCAGTCGAGGGTGTATGGTATGCTGCCGTTAGGGTTTTGGGAGACAGGAGCAGCGGCGAGGCGAAGGGTTTACTGGGGACGGGGACGGGCGAATGGCAGATGACCAAAGTCCGGCACACACTCACCGTGGCCAATGAACTTGCCAAGTCGGCCGCACAGACCTCACGGGACGACCCCAGCCTTCAGGACGCCGAACACGACGCCGAGAGTCCCACTCCCGCAGAGGCTGGAGACAGAGAATCAAAATTGCAGCAAACGCACGCTGGAGACGCTGATGAGGGCTTGGAAAGCAGGGCGATCCAGCGCCGCAGCTCCATAACGTCAATCTTAATTGGGTCGAAGGCAAAAGGTGAGGATGGGTGTGCGGTGATGTGCAGAGCGAGTCCAGGTCACGGTGAGTGCAGCTTCGGAGGCGCGAAGCCCCCTTGCGGGGGGCGGGCGGTGCAGAATAGAGCCGCTGCAAGGACTCGATGGAGGTGGGCGAGGCGCATGCCTGCTGTGCAAACATGGCGGACGTTGGCGTGCCCGAACCACGCCACGGACGAAGTCCGCATTGCGGCTAAGGGGGGCTGGTGCTCGGAAGTTGAGAGGGTGTTGTTGTAATAGAGGGGGCACAGGGAGAACTTCAGGTGAGGCCAGTGCCAAGGAGAGGGGTTACATCAGCGCCTCGGGAGCTGCAGGGAGACATTTAGGGGGGTGCATCAGCAAGAAGGGGGGGGGTTCAGCGAGCTTCACACCGGCATCGGGCGCAGGTGCTGTGCAGAGATGACTTGAGAAGAGTGGGGGCAGCGAGCTTCACAACGGCATCGGGCGCAGGTGCTGTGCAGAGATGACTTGAGAAGAGTGGGGGCAGCGAAGCTTCACAACGGCATCGGGCGCAGGTGCTGTGCCGAGATGACTTGAGAAGAGTGGGGGAGGAGTCAAAGAGGAGGGTTGTGGGGAGAGGGGCTGTGCAGAGAAGTTCAAGAGGGCTGGGGAGAGGTTAAGAATCAAAGAGAGGGGCGTCCACCCTGGGGCGCTGACTCCGTGGGAGAACCCCTCTGTGATGAACTGTGCCCCGCCTGTGGCCCCTGGTGTGACCGCGGGCTCCCCAGCTGCAACCGGGAACGAGAAGGGCGCCGCAGCAGTCATGGCGCAGCAGAGCCCAGGCAGCGCTGGAGTGTCACCATCGGCTGTGCGGCAGAAAGTGGGGGACCACCTGCCGGTGAAGTCCAGATCTGGGCGACGTGGAGTCCACGTTGTACGCACATATGACAGCGAAGATGCGGAGACGGGCCCAAACTGGAGTATCCACACCTTCTCCCGCGTGTGCGCCCTCAAGGAGGTGCCTCTCCCCGCCCCTCCCCTTCCCCTTCGCCCTCTTCTCCCGCGTGTGCGCCCTCAAGGAGGTGCCTCTCCCCGCCCCTCCCCTTCCCTTCCCCCTTTTTCCCCCTTCTTTCCCCTCCCCTTCGCCCTTCTTTCCCCTTTGAACCTACTCCACGCCTCCTTCATTTATATTTACATTTTAACACCTGCGTGGGCAGATTGCGAACACCCTTGAAGGTGGGGCCTGGGGTCGCATGGAAGATAGTAGATGCTTGGCTAGCCAGTGGAACAGCCCGGACGTGTAGCATACGAGCGCGTGAGGGCTGGTTAGGACAGGGGCGTTACGCGGGGGCCCTAAGAAGGCCAGAGAGGGTTGGATGTGGGGGGATGGGCGGAGGGTCTCGGATAGGATGCTCCGGTAGTGCGCAAGAGGCGGACCGGGTTTGTGGTTCCAGCGCGCAGCAAAGGCCCAGATCCCGAGAAGAAGGGGGCCCCAGAGGTGTGCCCAGGCGCCCTTGACTCTGCCCTCAAGGTCTGCATAAGCAAGAACAAGGCATGGCATCTCCTGGGGCGGGAGGGGGTCCTAACTCTTCAGATTGCCAGGGCCTAGCGCGCGAGGACTCTTCATGTTGGACATTGATTTTCTTCTGCCCCCGCTGGACGAAATTGGTTACGGCGATCATCGGATCTTGTTTGCCGGTGTAAGCATCCACACAACCTCTTCCGAGGGGCGGCGCGGGTGCGGGCTTGTCGAGATGTTAGCAGAAGAAGGAGGAGGAGGAGGAGGAAGCGTCGGATGCGAAACCAGCGGAGAATCGGCGCTTTCACAGTATGACTACGAGCTCGCGGGCAAGGGAGCTGCCGAGGCCGAGCGCCGTCATACGCACCCGCGCGCTCACCGTGACCTCCGGCGTGGGATTTTCTGAGGCCGGACTAGGAGCGGAGGTATGCCTTCTCTCGAGGAATTCCCCTGGGCATTCCTATCTCGCCTCCGCTTCCTGCGTGCTCCTGCTCCATCGCCGCTGCTCGCTCATCCAGGGGATTCCGCTCGAGCCTGTGGGGCGTGCAAAGAAGGGCGGCAGCCCGGCAGCGCTCTCCCGCCCATGCGCCGCAGGCTCTGAAGTGAATCAGGGCCCGAGCGCATCTCGCGGCCGCCTCGCGCTCCGGGCGAAGCGCTCCGCGGCGCATGAAGCTGCAT
This sequence comes from Cymbomonas tetramitiformis, assembly GCA_001247695.2. Lineage (NCBI taxonomy): Eukaryota > Viridiplantae > Chlorophyta > Pyramimonadophyceae > Pyramimonadales > Pyramimonadaceae > Cymbomonas > Cymbomonas tetramitiformis. Next base: position 116,094 of record LGRX02035924.1, on the reverse strand, counting down.
CGCCCAAGCCGCCGTCGAGGTCTAAGCTGAGAAGTTGGTCGCATCTGCGGTGCTTTGGGAGATGCCTGAGCGTCGTCGTGCTGTGCAGTCCCCCGAGGCGCCTCGCCGGAGCACCTTGCGCACGTCCACCGCTAGTCGTCGAAAAAGCCGGTTCAACATGGATGACGACGTACGCACCACACGCCCAACCCGCTCTCCTCCCATCACCGCCGCTCTCAAGGCGCCTGCCCAGCCCCCTCAAAGTGGGAGTCAGGGAGCCGTGTGCGCTCTTTTCCGCCTCTCAGCGGCCCCTGAAGGCCCTCTGCGGGCGCGAGGAGTTGCCGCGGAGGAGTGTCATTCGCGGAGAGGTGGCATTGACGGAGAAGTGCCATTCGTGCGCCTGCGGCACTGCTCGCCCTTGTTGTGCAGCGGCTGTGCCTGGGGAGTCCGCTCAGATCCCGTCAACCCCGTTTGGACCCTCCAGGAGATTCTGCCCTGGGCGGTGGCGAAGAATGACGCGCGCGCCTTCACACGCGCGAGCCTCAAGGTGAGCCGCTCCCTCGCGCGTCAATGCGGCCGCCAAACCGAGCCGCGCCACGTGGATTGAGCCGTGTACCCGACATCTGAGATGCACAAGTCATCGGAGGTACATCAATACCGGGATCGGCGGGGGTGGAGGTTGGTGCCTCGGACTCGGTCTATAATCGCAAGTGGTTCATCGTAGCCGCTTTCCCATGAGATGTCTGGGTGTGGGGTTGTGGGGTGTACATGTCGTCACCCACGCCGAGCCACCATGGCGGCCTCGTCTTGACGTAGGCTAGTCGTCTTGGTGGGGTGCGTCTGTGTCTGCGCCGACCACCATGATGGGCTTGTGCCCATTTCGCTGGCAACATTTGTGGGTGTGTCGACACTGGTGAACATGTATGAGTTTGTGGTATCTTGTCACGGCCCCGCCCTGCTCCTGATTTGCTTCTCACATCCACTGGGATGATGGTGGGCTGGCTTTTGTTGGCCGATCTCATGCCGTTCAGTGTGTCGACACTGGCGGGCACTGCCTCTTGGAGAGCTCGGTAGATTCGTCGTGCTGCGAGGAGAGGCAGAAGGTGGTGAAGTACACCTTCTGTGTTTTCCCTTGAATTTTGTGGGGAGCACTTAGGTGCCCGCATGTTTTCTTTTTTTGACATGGGGTGTCCATGCTGTGTGGTGTGACTGCATTCATGACATAACCATGGACCAACAGGTCCCATCCATCGACCAGGAGCCACTGGGGGGCATGCCAGCAGGGTCCGCTTACTCCGTAACCCAGAGACCAACAATTGTTTGGCGACGATCGGTCACATCGTATCATCTTTCCATGCTGCTTTGCATTTCGTTGGGAATATGTATGTGTTTGTGGTATCTTGTCACGGCCCCGCCCTGCTCTTGATTTGCTTCTCACATCCACTGGGATGATGGTGGGCTGGCTTTTGCTTGCCGATCTCATGCCGTTCAGTGTGTCGACACTTATCACTTACGGGGACGGCCACTTGGGTGCTTTGGATGTTGGGATTGTGGCTGTCCCTGTGGTACCCTTCTGACGGGTACTGCCTCTTTGAGGGCGTCGGGGATTCGTCTGCGGCTGGCTCTATTTGTGTCCAGTGCCTTGGAGCTTTTTCACCTGCCGGGGGACTGGTGATCGACACCCACTTTATGGGGTACTGGCATCTCGTTGTGAACGGGGACGGCCACTGGAATGATTTGGATGATGGGATGTGGCTGTCCCTGTGGTACCCTTCTGACGGGTACTGCCTCTTTGAGTGCGTCGGGGATTTATCTACGGTTCGCTTTTTGGGAGTGTCTTGGATTCGTCTGACGCTAGCTCCCTCTCCGTGTGCAGTGCTCATGGTTATTACACATGCCGGGGGACTTGTGTTCTTTGACCTTGATATGAGTATTGCGTCATCACGTATCACCTTGGTGGTTGCGTCATCAATTATGAAGTTTCTTCCGCGGTGTGGGCTTCCAACCAGCAGGTTAAACAGGCCACGTGGGCACGAGCCGACGGGTGAATGATGAGGGGAGCGGGTAACTGGTGGGGCGGGCTGCACGGCAGAATTACATATTCAGCGTCATGGGGCAACTGACCTGGTGGGGCGGGCTGCACGGCAGAATTACATATTCAGCGTCATGGGCCAACGGGCGGTCGCTGATCGGTTGAAGAGAGAGAACCTCACGTTGTTCTCCACGACTCAGGTCACCGCCTGGAAGATGAAACTCAAAAAAGAGTCTGGTGTGCAAGGTAACGCGCCGCTCAGACCCTGCAATGCGCGGCGGCACCACGTGGCAGCAGACGGCAGAGGCGTGCACAGGGTAGTCCTGGAGTCCCAGACGGATCTTCAGGCGGAGGCAGACAGTCCCCCTTCTGGCAAGCAGGTGCCATGGTCATTTGTTTTTTGAGGAACGACATTTCCGGACCAAGTTTATACAGGTCCAAAACACAAGTAGTGATGACCGCAGCTGATGGTGTAGTCACCTGGCAGGCCCGCGTCAAGAGTAGTGATGACCACAGCTGATGGTGTAGTCACCTGGCAGGCCGGCGTCAAGAGTAGTGATGACCACAGCTGATGGTGTAGTCACCTGGCAGGCCCGCGCCAAGAGTAGTGATGACCGCAGCTGATGGTGTAGTCACCTGGCAGGCTGGCGTCAAGAGTAGTGATGACCGCAGCTGATGGTGTAGTCACCTGGCAGGCCAGCGTCCAAAGTATTGATGACCGCAGCTGATGGTGTAGTCACCTGGCGGGCCCGCGTCAAGAGTAGTGATGACCGCAGCTGATGGTGTAGTCACCTGGCAGGCCGGCATCAAGAGTAGCGATGACCGCAGCTGATGGTGTAGTCACCTGGCAGGCCCGCGTCAAGAGTAGTGATGGACGACTCATCACGCTTTGTCCCAAAGATCTCCTCCGTGGAGCACAGCTTGGAGTGACATTGGACCTTCCGATCATGTTTGAAATCAACGTTCTGCGCCATCGCAGATATTCCAAAATGCATACTCTAGCAGGGGAGAGAATATTTCACCCTGATAGAGAATATTCCGCCGAGAGGAATTAAATGAGGGAAGCTTCGGTGGGAGCGATACAGATGACAATTTCACCAGAAGTGCGGTGCCAAAGATGTTCGAGGAGGCGCTGAAGAACAAGGCCTTCAGACAGGTGCGACACCATTCGCCATTCGCGGGACCTTTTACGGGGAGTGACGTATTATCCACAATGGGGGCCGCAGGTGGTGAGTCGGCCGCAGTGAGGGGTGGGTGGGGGGGCGGGGGGCAATGTGGCCGCCTCAGCGGGGGCGCTGGCACTGGGGCTGTTGCAGTGGGGGGCGCTGGCGTCGAGGCCGCGGCTGTGGGGGGACGCCGACTCTTAATGCAAGGGGAACGGGGAGCATGGATGCAGGCTGCAGCAATTGTTGCAGTCGACGCTGAGAGGTACGGCAAGGTCATTAAAGCCTACGAAGAGGACATGGCGGTCATGCGGATGCTGCCGGTGGCTCGTGCATATCCTCAAGGTATCAGCATTCCGGCGACAGTGCTCCAAGCACTTAATGCCCAAGAAAGTCAGAGACCAGAGAGCATTTTGAGGGACGACGCCTTCTCGGCATCCTCTGTTGAGGGGCGGCGCCTTCTAGGCATCCTCTGTTGAGGGGCGGCGCCTTCTCGGCATCCTCTGTTGGTTTGTAAAGCAGGTGCATGTCCAGTTACTTTACCCAGCGCATGCCTCTCCGTGTCAGCTTGGCCCACGCCAAACCTTCTCAGAAACGTGAGCTGTCATTGGCTGATTCGGTTGTGAAATGTTATGCACTCGGCATCCACATGCTCGCGCCCATCCGCCTGTGGAGCGGCATCCGATCTATTCCAGGGGTCTGCATGAGGCTGTGGAGCGGCATCCGATCTATTCCAGGGGTCTGCATGAGGCTGTGCAGCCGCATCCGATCTATTCCAGGGGTCTGCACGATACTAGCCGACATCGCGCGTCCACAGTTTTGCCTCTGCAGCACACCTGCCTGGACGACAATGTGTCAGTGCTTCCGCTCAGGCTGCTGGCGTCTGTCGATGCCAATCCTGTTGCTTAGAGAGCTCTGGCTTTCTCTGCCCTATTCCACCTTCTCTGTCCGCAGGGCCCTTCACGTGCAATGTCGCGCACTACCACAAACTGGAGCTACAGGTGAGCAGCAGCAGCCCCCTCATGCTTCCCTCCACGGCGTGGGCTCCTTCCCAGCAACGGCTGAGCCCCTGCTACATGGACGGCACGCCCATGCACGCGGTTACCTTCGCGCACTCCTTAACACCCCGTTTATAGAACCATGTCAAGACCTCGACCTGCTCTTGTGCGCCTTTCTCCTCCGATGTGATGCTGGCCGGGCTGGCTTTGGCCGGCATGTTGAACACCGCGCCGCTCGGAGTGTGGAATCGGTGTGGACCGGTTGCTGTGCGCCAATTCCTTCTTCGGGCGGTGGCTATTTTTAGTCAGCGTGTGTCACTCGCTGCACGATGTGCGTCACTCGCTGCTCGGTGTGTGTCACTTGCTGCTTGGTGTGTGTCACTCAATGCCCGGTGTGCGTGTGGGCTGCAGGAGAAGCCGGTTCAGAACACCAATAATCTGTTTGACATTTTGAAGGTGTTACCCCCCCTGTGCAGTGCATGGTCACGCCGGCCACGCAATACTCCCCTGCAGTGCATGGTCACGCCGGCCCTGCAATACTCCCCGTGCAGTGCTCACGCCGCGCAATACCCCGTGCAGTGCATGGTCACGCCGGCCACGCCCTCAGCGCGTCTCAGGCGCCTAGACTGCATGCCTGCATTTCAGACCGCGCCCGACGTTGCGTGACCCACGTCCGTCACATGCGGCTCGTCATTTGTGTGCGAAACTCGCCCGTCACATGCGGCTCGTCATTTGTGTGCGAAACCGTCGTCACATGCGGCTCGTCATTTGTGTGCGAAACTCGCCCGTCACATGCGGCTCGCCATTTGTGTGCGAAACTCGTCCGTCACATGCGGCTCGTCATTTGTGTGCGAAACTCGTCGGAGGCTCTCCAAAGCTTTTCGAAGTTTGCAGTGTGCCACAGCAGATATCTTTGCGGTCAAGAGCCGCCGCCCAGCCGATGGATGGCTGTTGGGACCGATGCAGCTCTGTGGCGCAGCTCCTGCATGCGCCTGCGCTGGAAGCCACCCCCAATCCCTGGACCCTGCATGCGACTGCGCTGGGAAGCCAGCCAACCCCCCCCGCCATCCCTGGACCCTGCATGGTCTGAGGTCGTATTCGGGCAGAGCGCTCCCCCTCCGCCTCGCAATAGGCATGCATGCCCTCCTCTGCACGGCTCCCGCTGGCCCAAGCGCCGTGGAGCATGGCATGCGCCGAAGCCCGCGCGTTGAAGCTGGACGCGCACTGGGGGTGTGTGGGCAGGTGGCGAAGAGAACCCTGGAGCAGTTTGTACAGCTGTTTGAAGGCGTGGCGAAGCGTACCGGGGCCTTCCAGTTCGCGGAGGGCAAGCACTTCCAGGAGAAGTATGGACCGAGCCTGAAAAAGCTGGACCGCATCGTCGAGAAAGGCTATCGGAGTTACAAGTGCGGCTCCCGCACTCCGCCCTGCCCGAGACCCCTCTCACTGGGGAGCCCCGCGTCGTGCAAAGCCTTTGGGCTGCGCTCTTCCCTGTCGGACTCCCTCCTCCGAGCGTGAACCTGAGCTGCGGCGCCACTGCAGGCGTTCTCAGGGATCGTGGGTATAGCCACTTGTGCGGTGTTGGGACCTCGTTGTGACCGAAGGAGGTCGATGAGCGGGGGTAGGTGGAAGGGAAGGCTGCAGGAGGTCGATGAGCGGGGTAGTGGAAGGCTGCAGGAGGTCGATGACCGGGGGTAGGTGGAAGGTCGCAGGAGGTCGATGAGCTGGGTAGGTGGAAGGGTGCAGGAGGTCGATGAGCGGGGGTAGGTGGAAGGTTTGCAGGCCGGGAAGGGAGCGGGGCTAGGTGGAAGGCTGCAGGAGGTCGAAGGAGCGGGGTAGGTGGAAGGTTGCAGGAGGTCGGGCGACCGGGGGTAGGTGGAAGGTTGCAGGAGGTCGATGACCGGGGGTGGAAGGTTGCAGGAGGTCGATGAGCGGGGGTAGGTGGAAGGTCGCAGGGAGGTCGATGAGCGGGGTAGGTGGAAGGTCGAGGAGACGATGAGCGGGGGTAGGAAGGTCGCAGAGGCCGATGAGCGGGGTAGGTGGAAGGTCGCAGGAGGTCGATGAGCGGGGTAGGTGGGAAGGTCGAGAGGTCGATGAGCGGGGTAGGTGGAAGGGGTCGCAGGGAGGTCGATGAGCGGGGGTAGGTGGAAGGTCGCAGGAGGTCGATGAGCGGGGGTAGGCGGGAAGGTCGCAGGAGGTCGATGAGCGGGGTGGTGGAAGGTTGCAGGTGGAGGTCGATGAGCTGGGGTAGGTGGAAGGTGCAGGAGGTCGATGATGGGGTAGGTGGTTGCAGGAGGTCGATGATGGGGTAGTGGAAGCAAGCTGCAGGAGGTCGATGAGCGGGGGGTAGGTGGAAGGTTGCAGGAGGTCGATGAGCGGGGTAGGTGGAAGGTTGCAGGAGGTCGATGAGCGGGTAGGTGGAAGGTCGCAGGAGATCGGGAAGGAGCGGGGGGTAGGTGGAAGGGGGGTAGGTGGAAGGTTGCAGGAGGTCGATGAGCGGGGGTAGGTGGAAGGTTGCCACCCGCCGGGGTGCCGGTGGGCTGCCTTATCCAGCGGGCCTCGTGCCCGTGAGTTTGCACCCCTCCCAGATCTTTTCACGGCCTCCTTTCTAGTCCGGTGTGTGAGCCTTGCGTCCATAATTCAGGAATACACATTCGCTGTATATGATTTCAGGGCCAGTCAAGGGGGTCAAACACGGACATTCAGGGGGTTCAAACTGGGACGCGCAGGGGGGTCAGACCGGGACATTTCCCCCGTAGAATGGGCCTAGCTTCTCGTAGAATGGGCTTAGCTTCTCGTAGAATTTCAGGCCCCGCTAAGCCCTGTAGGAAGCTGTTCGTTACTCATTTTTGCCTCCACCCAGGTAGCACGCGGCGACTGTATATATGCAGGAGAAGGGGTGAGCAAATCACCGGAGTCTGAACAGGTGCTCTGGGTGAGATCCCCGTTCAGTAGAGTTCACTTTGAGTTCACTTCGGGGAGCCGCCCCGCGGAGTTTTCGGAGTTTTCGGAGTTTTGGGGACGTTTGGCGTTCTGGAAACTCTGCCAAGGTGTTCCAGGTAGGCCTGCCGGTGATGGCGGCTCATCGTGCGATCGCATTATGCCGCCCTGACATCAACATGTTTTGGTCTGCTCCGCCGCATAGGATGGATTGGGCCCAGCTGACAGATGTAGTGCGCTGCTCCCTCGTGTACCACTCCTTGGACGCCCTCCTCGGGGGGGTGCTCTTCCTCATCCGTGACATCCAGCCTGCATACGGTTGGAAGATCCTGCGCATAAAAAACCGCCTGCACCCGGACTTCGACGCCAAAAACAGTGGTGGCTACAGGTATGGACGCCTGCATGCGACACGCATGTGCCCCGCTCCGTACATTACGTATGGCATGCAACACGCACGTGCGCTCCACTCCGTCCATTGCGTATGGCATACAACACGCTTGTGCCCCACTCCGTCCATTTTGTATAGCATGCAACACGCGTGTGCGCTCCACTCCGTCCATTGTGTATGGCATGCAACACGCGTGTGCCCCACTCTGGTCATCGTGTGTGGAGTATGGTTTAGCTTTTGCCCGATGATCCCCGTTGCATCCAGTCTCCTCGAAGCACTGTTTGATATTTTGCTGGGATCGACCGTAAGCCATCCCTGGGCTTGTTGTGTAACCATGCCAGGAAATGCGTTGTTGGCAGCAAGCAACACTATTTAAAGGTGTACTTCAGGGTAGGAACATCTGTGTGCTGGTGTGTGCAGAGATCTGTCGATGAATGTTATGGGGGCTACGAAACATGTGTGTGAAGTTCAGTTTCATTGGTTGCCGGTGTTCAACATAAAGGTCGGCGCAGGGGATGGAGAACATGGCGAGGACAATGGTCACCGTCGATATATTCGATATCGGAACCTTCGATTGGAATAATGAGTGCTTTGTTCTAACTTCAAAACCGAATCTTGGAGGATGACCTAAAATGGCTTATTTGAAAGAATCCGTGCCATTTGTGTTCAAATGCATTGGATAGGCTGGTCCTCGTGGTAGCCTTTTTAATGCGCACCGGACTCCGTGACATTGACCAGCCTTAGTAGCGCCCGACGATAGGTATTTCCCCCCTATATTTCTCTGAGATATATGATATCACGCAAAATCTTGGAACTTAAAAAGTCGAATACCAGTTTAGTAATAATTGGTGTCTTTGCACTTCGTAGAGAATATGTTATGTACGTCAGCAGTATAGTTCATATCAATCAACCCTTCGGTGGGAGCAAAGCGAAACTTCGAAGATGAAGTGATCTGTGAAAATAAGTCCGTGTATGGAATGCCTAAAAGACGGTATGCATGGAGATGATCGATCGGAGATGCATATCGTATGACACCGGTCGTAGATGACGCAGTCGTGGCTGACTGCGCTGCCCCGCCCGATGGTCGCAAAACACCATGATAACCTTTTTTTGGGAGAGCTGCTGTGTATTGCCCCTCATCAATGATGAGCCCCGCGTTCATTTCGTTCTCAATAATAAGTTGTTCTCAAACGAGTTGTACTCAATAAGTAAGTATAGCCGTACATATAGTTTCGGAGTCCGTGGCTAGGTGGAATATTTCTTTGCGCAAACACTTTTCAAAATCACGACAAAGTACAGTGTTGCGTCTACTGCTGGCGTAGTGTAATGCGCCCTAATAATGCGATTTGATACGATCTAACGGTCACGATAGGATATGATTTCCGATCACGCCCAAGTTAAGAATACTCACCCCCCTTCCCACTGGCATGTCGTTACTCGTTCCGTCGATTTCATGGTAAGGATCAAAAACACCGGAATAATTAGGGAACATCTCGAAGCATATTGGGGGCGACCCCGACATCCGGACGACATTATTCTGTGAGAGCTTTCACTGTATACACTGCGTCGGGTAGTAGCATATCAGATGGTATTCCTACTTGCAAGGAGCAGGAGTAGCCCAGTCGGCGCCATGCTCAGCTGCACCTGCAATAAGGCGGTCTGGGGATGCTTGGCACACTTGCATTGTGGTACGCCGGATATACCAGAGCAGGTTGGCACACCATCCGCAGCAACACTCCAGTAGCTGAGATGCATCAGCACAGTCAGCTGATGAGCTGATGAGATTGATAATTGTGCCACGGTCTGGCATCTACAATGGCTTGTACGGGTGCCGAGCTACCGCACTGAGCGGCCGCGGAGGCGCCAGGGCTACTTACTGACAGAGCAGAGCTCAAAACAGAGCGCACAGTTGGATGGGGCAAGCCATGGCAGCACAAATGCATATATGAGCTGATCCAGTCACCCTTGCTGCTGTGCTTCTTGAGCAGACCCCCGGAGCTCAGATTCTGTGCGCACAAACGTGAGCAGTGCATATCATCAAGGCGGATGGGGTTGCGCCTGGGTATGCATGGTTGCACTCCTATTGCTACTGGCCGCCACATAGCCAGCTCAGTGGCTGGGCTTAACGACGGCGATGCTTTCTTCAGCGGTGGTGTGATCACACTCGCAGTGCTGCATGCGGCTGCATACATCAGCTGTCACACTCGCTCACCACCTAATAATTATATATCATTATTATTAGGACTAGAATAGATACTAAGATTGTTATTCTCGTAACGGCTCACAGACGAGTCGGTGTCTGATTTAACGGCAAGATTGGCGCGATGTGACCCTGAGCTGACGTGACGCGGATGATTCAGGCTGCATCCCAAGAACTGCAAGTCGCGGCTCATAGTAAGCCGCCACGGCGTCGCATCGACCGAACTGTGATCAAGAACTGGAACACGAATCGTCAGGTGACGATCTGATTTTAAAAGGTGGGAGATGTGTTAGAGATCGTCGATGCAGTCATCAGATGTTGGTACGCCATCGAAGCGGCGCGAAATCGCGATCTGTGTCATATCAGAAATTGTACGAGTATCCCTGAATGCTCACCAATGTCATCAATGACTTCGTTCGCGTAGCTCAGCGGATATATATAGAGCAACCATGATTCAATCGGAAGGTCATGGGTTCGAGCCCCGCGTCGCATATGCATTTTCGCCGCGATGGATAACGCTCGACCTATCGCAAACAGTGAAAATCCCCCTCAATATTTATAGATCGTAGGATTGGTATTTTCGTAATGCGGCTCACAGCAGATTCGGTGCATGATGTAACGGCACGATGCGCACGATGTGACCCAATCAATGGGCACCGCGATGTGACCCCGGCCGCCCGGCGCGCTTGTACTAGGGTGTATCGCGAGTCAGTACGAGAGACATACGTGTCAGAGTGACGAGTGACAGCACTGATGACAGTCACCAGTATGACCGAGAGGTATGACGAGGGTGACTGACAGAATGCGACTTTTGAATATCTGCACCCACCGCAGATCAGGTTTGAGAGAATTGGTGGGAAACCATCCAGAATAGACACTTCCACGATTCCGACGCCGCGTCCTCGCACAGAAAGCGTCCATTGCACCGACAGTTTGGCGACTTCCCCGGTGCGTGCCCCGGTGCGTGCCCCAGCAACAGCGTTTGCAGCTTAGATATCAACGCCCCCAATTTCGTCTTCTTCTGCAAAAACTGCAACCTCCTGACCTCTTTCCCTTCGTCGTCGTACTGCTTGCCCGTACTAAGAGTCGCATAGCACGACCATCTCACCTCCTCCGCATATTGCACCTCCTTCTCGCACACTTTAAAGTTCTTCAAACCTCCGCACTGTTTGCAGGTTTGCAACAGGCACTCTATGCGGTGCTTATCCCCTTCACGCGGGCACAACAGACTCTCCGCGAACGTGGAGGTAGACTTCCCCGCCTTCACGATGCCACATACTTGCCCCGTCGGCGCACCCACCGCGCTCTCCCTCTTTTTCTCCGCCGTCCGTGGCACTCTGGGGCAACACTTCTTATCCTTGCACGGGCACTTCTTGTGCACCGCCTCCCGTGCTTCGTCGAACTCTTTAACACTAGAACAAGGTTTTTGCTTAAGTTTGCTTAAGTTTGCTTAAGTTTGCTTAAGTCGGTATAAATCGGTAGAATTATATACCCGATGACATAGGAATGTCACCAAGGCCGCCGCGGGGCTTATTATTTCTTTCGAAAGAGAAGGTTTTTTTACCACCTTCCTTTTCCGCTCAGCTTGAAAATTTGAAGTTAGAATGAATAATAATAAGCATGGCGACTTCTCTCCCCGCACGTGCGTCTGGCAGCAATCGCGCAGCAAGACTCCTTGCTGCGGCGGAACGCTCGTTGACCGGCGGGGGAGATCCACCGGTGAGAGCTTCAGTTTCAATTTTGTGAAACAGCATGGTCTTAGACCGACGTGGCCCCCCCATACAGTCGGGTTATCCAGGGTGTGCAGGTTGTGGGCCAATGGCTACTACCCAAATTCATGGTCCTACCACAAGGACCAATGGGCAATTGCGGTTTCGATCACTAAATCGACTATTTGAGGCACATGCAACATTTGCACATGATATTTATGAGTTAAATGAATTTTATTTCTTATAGTGGCGGCCCCCATGAGACTTTAGGTGTGTGGTTGAACGGCACGCTTTAGGGGTGTAATTTCACCAAAAGCTTGAAGAAAATGGTGGTCCTACCACAAGGACCACCGTTATTTTGAGTATTAGGAGTCACATGGGGGGCTCACGGTGATGCTCATGGTTATACATCTTGAGTTTATGACCAAATAAGATAACTGAATCGGTTACTTCGCACCCTCATCATCATTTCCGCTCTATTTCAGCATGGCGCATGTTCAACACAATGCAAAATCCGAATTTAGTGAATTTCGGACTTTAGAAATTGGCATTCATCCATTCTAAAATGTACACGCCAGTCGAAAAATAAGATATTTGGATGATGCTAGACTTTCAGAAATTCGCAATACATATATACTTGAAGATTTAATGTGCCGCACACACCAACCTTGCGATATATGCCCTCTAGCAAGCAGTTATGATGGCTGGCTGGTCAGCTCGCGTGACCACTGTTTTAGGGGGGAAACCAACGAGCCAATATATTATGGGAACCCTAATTTTGGGTTCCCAGATTCTGCAGTCAGCAGTCAGTGGTCAGCGACCATGGCCGCTGTTCGTTCAGCGTTGGTCTCTCTTCGATTACGTCGACGACATTCTACCTCTGGCGTTGGTCTGGTGGTGTCTGGTGGTGCTTGCGCACCAGACACCAAGCACGACCCCGACATTTTCACCATCGACAACGAGTGCTTTGACTCCTACGAGAGCACCTCACCGCATTCATCGCCTTCGCGTTGTGTGCTACCTCGCTACGATGTGGTGGTGCTTGGGAACCTTTCGTCTCCCACCTCCACTTCCTCGTGCGTTCGACACCTTTGTGATCGAGCCCCTCTCCACATTTCCCACACTCCTCCCCCACTGCCACTTGCCTCTGGTGGTGCTTAGCCACGTTACGCCATTGCCGCGCACAGGAATTGGTAGTTGGTATCGCAGGGGCCGATCTGGGTACCGCCTTTCTGGGTCCGCGTAAACGTGTGACGCGTTTAAACGTCGAGGTCTGAAATACGTTTAAACGCGCGTTTAAACGTCCGATTTTCGCTACAGTGTTAAGGATTAAACGCGAGTTTAATCGGTGTGGGCGGGGATATCGTGTCTGGCGCGACTCTGTGACACCCGAGACCCGACATCGAAAGCCGACACGCAGTCGATTGTCACTCAACTCACCTCTTATATAACCACTAGCGAGACGACTGCCGGGTTCTTCCGTTACAACGGGGTTCTTCCACACCTTTTTATACCAAGCTTAACACCTAAATGACGAATTCGTTTTGAGCAGTATATCATCAGTACGAGCGCGGAAACTGCCATAACTTCTACGTTGGTAGACTATTTGACATGTATGAAGTTTTGATGTCCATATTTGAGACTTAGGCAAGGTCCCTCAATAACTATGCGACGGCCCTCAAACTCGTTATATCGAGCAAGAAACTTACTGGAAAGTGCAGGGGTGGCCTACTGGTAGACGATACACGTATGCCCTATGAAGATTATTGCTCTAAAGGCCTCAAATTATGTGCATACTAGTTTTTTCCATTGGTATACAACATGATAAGTCTTCGCCCACTCATAACAGGACGCCAATAGTGGTGCCAACACTGCCAAGCTCATGGCACATGATCGCAAATGCCCTGAGGAATGGGTTCAGTCGGATTTCCTTAATTATGGGAAATGTGGATCACATATATTGAGGTATGCACACACGGTGCGAGTGATAACATGGTGCCATGGCATCCGCATGATTCCATTGTATAAGGTGGGCGAATAATCGTAGCAAATGAATGTTTAGAACTCGAGTTATCGCCGGAAACGTGAAAACCACGTACCTGGAAAACAACATCAGTAGTACCAGCAGTATAGCGATTCGTCATTTAGGTGTTAAGCTAGGGGTGACGTACGGAGGCCCGGTGCTTTACTCTGAGGTTAAAGCCGCATAACATATAGCAGATAATGCGTTTCGGACTTTTTAGCAAACATGCAGTCCACCAGTCCACCAGTCCACCAGTCCACCAGATATGCGCTCTAATATGTGAAGGGTCATAATGTTTCCCTGGCTGCACGACAATACCCACAAAAAGTGGAAGTGTGGCAGTCTGACATACACGCTTACACGGTATATGTCGATATGGCTGAATGTGGCCCCTTGCACTAACGAATTAAATTCTGACATTGAAAACATAGCCTTCCTGGTTCCTGCCTTTGTTTGTTTGTTTGTTTGTTTGTTTGTTTGTTTGTTTGTTTGTTTGTTTGTTTGTTTGTTTGTGAGTTTGTGAGTTTGTGCCACACCCGGTAGCTCTGTAGCATTACATATATTGCCTAATATAAAGTAAGGTTTGCTTACCATAGTCAACATGCGAACGCACGTTATCAATTATTCATGCACACCCACCTTATGTAGCCTCAAACACCTCAATGCATATGCTAGATAGTGCTTCTCTAACCTTACGCGCTTAACAGTGGACGTTTATTTGACGTTTAAACGGCGAAGTCCAAAATACATTTAAACTCGCGCTTAAACGGCATGACCTTCGCGTTTACGCGGACCCAGCCGCACTTCATGGGGTCGCAGCCCGTCGCCACGATGCCGCAATCGACCTGCCACCATACACATCGCGGTCTGGTGGTGTGCAACAACAGATTTTAGACAGACATCTCCGGTGAACGAACACCTCTAGCTAGTACAGTAGTTTCGGGCCAACGCCCATGTGGGGATCCACCTCTAGTTGGAGTGCAAAAGGTCCCATCATTGGGCCTGTAACTGCTGCCTATTTTGCCCAGGGTTTAGGTTTGAGATGCAAGCTTTCCTGCCCGGTTGTGGCACCTCACGCCTCCGGGGTGAGGTGGTGTGATGAGATGAGACTTTCAGCCCCTCCATAAGGTGGGGGGCAGTCACACACTTTCTTATCACCCCTTGACCCGGGGTGCCACGTCAGCTTGCTCCTGTTGCCGTTCCGTGATAATGAAACACCAACGTTATTTTATTATCCCATCTTAGCAAACAGTGACTCGTCCGCCTCTGCGTTTCTGTGTACAGTTCGATCGCGATATAATATATACAACCTCCGGGCATGTCAAATAGTCGCATAGGGTTTTTTCAGGATTCGCCCTGAAAATTGGACTTTACGCGAAATGCGATTACTCCCTCGTTACTTGGCCAAATCGGTTCAAATTTGGCGCAGATTGGACCCCGAAGAACCCTCTAGAACGCCCTAATCTCGGTTTAGCTAATTATTATGTAACACCCTAATTATGTGTTACATAGTGACCTATGGGTGTTTTCCGCGTTTTAGGTGGGTCAGAGATTAAATCTGCCATTCGCAGAAGGGGGCATGGTATCGCCTAAGGGGTTCAGATTCCGCCAACCCAGTTGTTATCGAGTCTTGGTAACGATTGGTCCGATATGCACCGGCGTAGTTACATCCATTTGCCACTGCATCCTTAAAATCCAGTGAAATCGGCCGATCGTTGCATGACGGTCGCACGCGATGACTGAAACACTCGATATACATGTGTTTAGGGGCGAAGTGAAGAGGGGAGAAGACAGAAGTGGGTTCGGATCGGATGGTCATGGTGAAAAACGCCGGACGCCTCATCCTCGAAAGTACAAGCAAGGAATGCATAGAACCCTACATGTGTCATTTTAAACGGCACTGTCTCTCTTAACCACAGTCAGGTCCGCTGAAAAGCACTCGACGGCCATTCCAAGACAGACTCGTCCGCTGAGCGGGAAGTGCCCACTTTCACTTGACAGTATTCCAAATAATTTTTGAATAATGGCTGTGAGCTCATAGCTTAGGGCGCAAGAGAACCGCCGCCTGATACCGTACTCGAAACAGGAGGAGGACCACGGACGTAGCACTCAGACGGCCACCAAATTACTCCCTGACGTCTTTCGCTTTTTTATTCATGAAAGTCTGAATATTCGACGTATGATTCCGCGAAAATGGTCGATAGAAGACAAGGTACCACGGTGCGCATTGCCGCAAACTCTTCTCCAAACACGGCAGCTGGAAATGAAGCGTATCATGGGGCGAGCACATCATCCGGCATGGCACAGAACGTTCTCGAGCGAGTGCATAAATTCTTCACCGATGAGAAGTCCGGCATCCGAAAACGTAGAGTTCGTCCGGTGCTCGGACAAAATAAGCCTAGTCGCACGTTGCATCACTATTACAAGCGCAACCCAATCGCCAAGCGCCAACGAGGCTGGAGGCAAAACCACTCCTCACCCGAAAGCATATGCAGAATAGGCTAGAGCACGCGAAGAGATTGTTGGACGACACTTTCGAGAATCGCATAGATGTTGATGAAAAGTACTTCGAAATCGAGTCGTGTGCAGCCGTCGAGAAGCGCACTCATCACGAGGCCCCTGAGTACACGTCATTCCAGTCGCGCAAGTTCATTCCACAAGTTGTATATATATATATATATCTTATTCTCCCTGACCATCACAAATTGTGGCTACAGGGCGGGGTACATGGGCCGGTCTACAGGGGGCAGCAGGGCCTTGCGGGGGTGGCCTGGTGGGAGCAAGTGGGAGTGAAATGGTCATGGCTTGAGGTGCGATATGCCCTACCCTATATGGAGGTGGGTGCATGCAGGGGGGGCACTGGGGGATGCACAGATGGGTTGCTGACCCGAGTGCCTTGGCTGCACGCGTGAGTCGCGACTGGGGGTGGAGGAGGGAGGAAAATTCTGGAAATGTGGCACGTCATAGAGATATAGGTACACTTGCGCGATTTTTATTCAAAATTCGATTTTTAAAAAATTCTAGAAATTTTTAAAAAACATTACCCCAGGCCCTTAACACTGTAGAGGCCGAAATATTTGATTTTACAGTGCGGTTAAGGACCCTTTTGGGCCGATTTTGGATTTTCCCATTTTCGATTCTCGATTGTGTGACAGTCCTGTGCTCGCGTCGGCTTCTCGGCGATCTGCTATCTAGCTATCTAGCTATCTAGCTACAAGCCAAAGGCGAAATTATTTACACAAATATTTAATTCGAAATTTTGCGACTAAAAGGTGGATTATTTTTTGCTCAAAATGAACTAAATAATTGAATACAAATAAATCGACTAAAATTTCCAACAATCGTAAAAGCCCCAAAAGCGTAAAAATCGCCCCAAAACCGTAAAAATTGGCGCCTGCGCGGCGCTCTTATTTCGGTCTCATATCTGCGCGCGATTGAAGGGCTGAAATGGCAAGAAGATGCGGATCAGGCATGCCATTTCAGTTTTTGAGGTCCGCGGTGACAATACGACGACAGGTATTAAGTGTCATGTCACATTAATCTCAGTGCCATACAACTTCGCATCCGTAAATCGTCATTGCAGCCTTGCATGCCCCGCCCGCGCCGGGTAAAGCGTTGCGTGTGTGTGCCGGTGGTATCGCCCGGTGTGCATGTAAGTCGCGGTCCGTGCAATATCGGATGCCTCTGTTGCTTGGTGCATGCCGGTCGCTTTGTAGTAAGCCAGAGTGTAATTAGACTCTGCATGTGTAGAAATTGCAGTATTCACTCTGGCTTACCACCACGCATTGTTCGATTCGCGCCAAGCAACAGAGGGATCCGATTGGCAAATCAGACCGTGATAATCACGACGCGTGTCCCGGCGCGACGGGGCATACAAGGCTACACACGAAGCGATTCACAGCGTGAAACACACATACGATCGTGTAAGTATGAGCGAAGGTCACTGCATACACAGACTATATCGGCATGCACCGCGTGATTATCCGTACACGCTTGGTAATGCATGCTGCGTTACGAACACATGCACGTAGGCAGCTGGCTCGATAACGCGTACCCTTGGAAAATAACGTCTCAAAGCCGAACTTGTGCGTGGTCGTCAGGAACGGATCGTTCACCGCGCGTGCGTGTATACAATACTTGTAATATTCTAGCAATAGTTGCACTGACCACTTACAAACAAGTCGTGACTTTGTGTACGATAGATGTATTGTATCCGTGTTGTCCTGAGCTGAGCTTTGGATGCAGCTGGCTCGTTTATTACACACGAGGATGATACTGGGTTGCATGCATTGACTCATGCGTCCTTGTCATTACTGATTAATTCTTAGTATGCACGTTTGATTGGTGCTTCTTAGTTAGTCTAGTATATATCATACCGTACGCGCGTCCTATCTATGGCATCGTATACATACACTCATCATATCGATGTGAGCGTATTTCCTGTGGAGTTTTACATTTCTCGATGCCACATACATACATGCATATACGATACACAACGTTTCAACGTCGATATCAGATGAACTTACTGAATGTATCTGGTATATTATTGTTTGTCGATTGAAGGTATCAGCGCTTAGCGACGATATTTCCGAAAAAAATACGAATATAACAGACTGCCGATCATCCCCAAACTGAACGAAAGAACTTTATTCGAGCCTGTCCTATGATTATAAGATGAATTTGTTATATTTCTGCTATATAAACACAGAGCGAAAGCTGTTGCTTACAGGGTTGAATTCGCCAAGCAAGTCAACCCCCCAACAACCGTCATCGCCTAATATGTCAGGGCTCGTTCGCGACCCCGGGAGGTCTTCCAAAAAACAAAACAAAAAGACCGAATGCTTACTATGCAATAATTCTGAAATTTTGTCGAGAACCAGATCGCCGCAATAAATGCAAGCAGACGTGTATGTGCGACCACTGTGGTTGGGACTCCTTACCCACTCTCATTAATCGGGTAGCAACCAATCTCTTCTTACCTGGAAATGATTTGTCATAAGCACGTCGGTCCTTCTGGTGAAACTGATGTATTATGCTATCAAGAACTTCTCAAAGCCTTAGTAGCCCTCCCAGCTGAGCAATGACTATTAGAAATGACGATAAAGGTATGTGCAGCGCTTTAGAGCTGCAAGCAAGACCATATTTATTGCACTGAGGAGGACTCGTCGTTGAAGGAGCTTTCGCCATTGAAGGAGGATTCATCATTGAAGGAGGATTCGTCGTTGAAGGAGGATTCGTCATTGAAGGAGGACTCGGCATTGGAGGAATCATTTCTGCGACACTTCCTGTGATATCAGAATAATGTATAGCTTCTGGCACATCTAAGGAAGGGAACGTATCGTGGAGCAACCATTTCAGGCGCAAAGCTGTTGCAATAATTTTCAGGGTATCTGCAACGAAGAAGCATGATCGCTATTTGGCACTAGCTACACATGGGATAAGTGTACTTGTGCAATTATTGTCATATGTGCTGCCAACACGTTTGCATTTTGAACCTCATCGGCCTCGATATGTATTCCAGAAGAAGACAAAAAAGTACAATGGTATCTGCATATAGGCAAAGTTGATGACGCTAATGCTTTGTTAGATTAGGAAAGATGGCTCTTCACCCCTAGCCTGAGGGGGGGCTATGAATGCGGGATATCTAGGCATCCTTGATTTCAACACCAACTCCCCCACTACCCCCCCTTGCCGGGGCCTACCCCTTGCTGCATTGGCTTGGGCACAAAGAAATTGGTTTCGAGCTGGTGGGGATTTGGGCCTGGGCCTGTGGGCTTCCAGTGTGGTGGTCGTTGCCCGCCATTGCTCTCTACGGTCCACATCCCCCCAGATTGTTTTTACCATTGGGGCCGTTGGGTTCCCAGTGGCTCCGTTGGATGGAGCATGGCGGTTCGGGTGCATTTATTCGTGCCGCAGCACAAGGACCTTCATTCCGCCGTCTTCCTGGGGCATCTTCGCCTAGCACGCTGCGGTGCGTAGCTCTCCGGGGCGGGTGTCGATTAGATGAAGCCCGGCCATTGGCAGGGCGGATGTTTGGGAGTGCGGCCTGCTGGAACCCTCAGAGTGTGGCAGGGACAGGTTCCCTGAGTCATCGGTTGACATCAGATGCTTACGCGGCAAGTCGTCGGACTGAGGCGTCTGTGCGGCTCCGTTGGCAATGGCCATGGGGACAGGGGGGGTCCCATGAGATATCACACGGATAAGAGTATAGCCCTTTTTGAGATTGGACTACATGAAATCACTTTTTGAGATTGGACAGTAGCCTTGTGGGGGACACCCAGTTGCCATATCTTTGGATGGACCTCGGTCTTGAAGCAAACAGGATGAGTGCAAACAGAGTTAACAGCGATCAGCTGCCTTGAGTGACGAGAGCGGTGACTTGCGCAACAAATATCTTAGACATGTGCATAGAGATGAAGACCAGAAGAGCCTCGAGCAATGGTGAAAGGCCAATGAATATTGAGCCACGAGCTCTGGTGCCCGTGGGTAGGCGACTAGTGGAGCTGGTGAGGCAGCGGGTGCTGCTGCAGGAGGCGCTGCCGAGGCGCCAAAGGCCATGACGAGTGGGGCCTTGGGCGTAGGATGACGAGGTTGGCCATAAGGGGGGCGGCGGGGGGGTTGGGGCAGAGTGCAGCGATATATGACTACCAGGTGGAAAGGCCAGAGCGACAGGCAGCGCGGCAACATTCGGCGGAGGCGGTGGCCAGAAGTTGCGCAGGGTGCCGGTGGTGGAGACCGGCCCGGACAGGGTGCTCGGGCACATGACGCCGGATGCGGTCAATGGAGGCGGTCTCTCGGGCGGAGCAGGAAGCTAGCGCTTTATTTTGGCCTGGTGGGAGTGGAGGTGTGACCTCACTTGGCCGACAATTGTGGGTCTGGCGGCCGGGTGAAAATGGCAGCTTCCCTTGTGTGATACATGCTTGGGAGCCAGGGATCGACGGCATGTTACGCATCACGATGATGGGGAAGAGGTGAGTCATGACCTGCAGGATAAGAGGGTGTAGTAGTCCGCCGCAGAGCCGGCCCCTTCTTCGCCGGCGGAGTGTGGGGCCCCACTTTTGGGGGGCTTGGGTGATGAACCTTTGGATCCCCACGTGTGCCGGGTGCTTGGTCGACTTGCTTGGAACACCCGAAGGGCCTGCTAAGATGATCTTGGGGGGCGACAACCTTGCGGGTCTAAACGGTGGGGAGGTGGGCTGTCAAATGCGGATGACTACGGAGCTGTTAGGGTGGGTGTGGAGGAAGTGGAGGTGCAGAGTGCATCAGAGGGCCCGCATCGAACGGGTGTGGCGCACTTGATGGGAAGGCGGAGGCGTCGTGACGTGAGAAAATGGCATTTGCATTGAGTGTGCCGCATCCCACACCAGAGAGGGAGGCTGCGAGACCGCTGGAGATGCGGGATTTGCTCGACGAGCCCGTGGCGGATGCAGTGAGCACACCGCAGCCCTCGCCCGGGAAAGAAGCCGTGGGACTGGTTGAGATGGGGGCTGCGAAGTTGGGACCGCACTGAATGGGTGTGACACCCCTGGTGTGCCCTTTGCAAACGCATTGGGCATGCCGCATGACTCCCCTGGAAGGAAGCATGAGGGCTTCATCGGTCATCTCTTCCGGCCGGTGACGGGTGAGTGGTGCGGCCACACCATGAACAGTATGCCGCCTGCCGGGATTGTGGCGAGTGATGGCGCGGCGGCCTCTTTCTTGTGGATGTTCTACCCTATGATCTTGGGTACAGTTGGATGGGAATCTGCCTTTCCAATTGTGCTGAGAGGTGCTGAGTGGTCCCACCAGGTGGAGGAGTTGCGGAAAGTGCTGCGGAATGCAAGAGTCACTTGGGAAGTGGTAGCAGGCTATATCCTTCAGGAGGGCTTAGCGCCGTTTCACTTCTCGCGCCAAAGTCAGAAGGAGCTGATTGGGAGAGACACGCATGTCGGACGCGGCTTACAAAGTCAGAAGGAGCTGATTGGGAGAGACACGCCTGTTGGACGCGGCTTACACAGTTAGAAGGAGCTGATTGGGAGAGACACGCATGTCGGACGCCCGACGGGATCTGCTCTAGCTCGGTTGCTTGCGGGACGCAGCTATGAGCCAGGGTACACGAGGCCTCGCCGAGCTGAAACGAGGAGACCGTGCACCCGGATGTGCTACCGCGGCGGCGCAGGACCGCGCGAGGTGGCGGTCACAGAATGCAATGCTCAACATAGTTCCCATCATCCACACATATAGCTCAGCCCCGGAACAATGATCAACGTGGTTCCCACGACCAATACAGATAGCTCTTCACCCCTAGCACAACGTGAACATGTATGGTTCCCACTACTCATATACACAGCTCTTAAGCCCTGATACACTGTTCAACACAGTTGAGTTTGTGTGCAGAACGCTGCTCCCCTCTCATACCTGGCGCTGTTTCATCACTGCGTTCTGCATATCGATATGGTGCGGTGCCGGAGTACGTGTCCAGATGGCAGACGACGTCTGCGTTTGTCCAAAGTGCATCCTCGTCATCGTGTGCATCGATTTGCAGCTGGCGGTCCGAAAAGCCCCAAGCGCTGGTCACCACGTCGTTCAGTGCGACCCCCTCATAGGGATCAATAACCTCGTAGACTTGACCAAAAGAGAAAGGGGTGGGAATCGTTGCATAACCCTGGACGTTGAACCCCCAATACTTTGACAGAAGGTGAGGATGCTTGGTCTTCCATATATGCCAGTTACGTTCAAGGTTGGCGTGAAGTGGCATAAAGATTGGGTCGTGTGGCGACACTGACACATCCAAACCAGGGGCAGAAATACGCGTATCTTCCACGTTGCGTCCTCCCATTAGATGATGCGCATATCCGTGTAAGCGCTTCGGGAAATAAGTCCACCAGTGTGTGCAAATGAGCCAATCATAGTAGGTCTCCGCCGTGAGGCAATCGTCGAACCAACGCGGGTTGGGTTTTATTCCGGTGGGGTCTGGGTACCGGCCAACAACTGAATGATTATAGTGGTTCTCGGCATCCAGGAATAACCCACTTGTCGTGTTCGGATTATATGGCTTCACGCTGTCTATTTCAGTCGAGTTCATGAACGGTTCATATTCAGACTCCCAGATAGACACATTCATTCGTGGTAACTCCCAGTCGTGAAACCTTCCGGTCAGCCCGACGGGAGGAGGTGAAACCAAGTTGCCGAATCGCTCTGGACGGAAAGCGTCGGCAATCGCGTCTGTATCGGTGTGATCTACGTACGGAACGGCTTCGATGGAGGGATCAATAGCGCGAATGCAGTTCTCAAA
The DNA here is from genome assembly GCA_001247695.2 of Cymbomonas tetramitiformis. Taxonomy (NCBI): domain Eukaryota; kingdom Viridiplantae; phylum Chlorophyta; class Pyramimonadophyceae; order Pyramimonadales; family Pyramimonadaceae; genus Cymbomonas; species Cymbomonas tetramitiformis. Next base: position 93,391 of record LGRX02035924.1, on the reverse strand, counting down.
CTCCAGAATCATTAGAGCATGGTAAGTTACAAAGGGAGACCCGAAGTGACCCTGGTCGCCACGTGGGTCTTTTGTCGTCACTGCGTGCTTACCCACAAAATAGCCTGCTGTCCTAAAACCTGTGCCGTATCTTGCTTGCCCAGCCTCCCAGCTTGTGTTCTTCATAATCCACATAGCTGCGGCAAGCCGATCGAATTCCTCGTCTGACCAGTCTCGTAAGTCTCGGCGAACGCGTGGAGACTCGGTCACTGTTGCACTGCAAGCAGGGCAACTCCCTTCTCCGGGGCTACAATACTCGAAGTGGGAGATGTCATCACCTTCAAACACAACGACCGTACCGATCTAATCAAACGTAGGTCGAGGACACCAGAATGAACCCCACGACAGTGCGGTGCGGTGCGGTGTCTCGAGCTGGGCGAACACAGACAAGATGGCACCGTGGATGCGGCAGCAAGGCCACCGTGAAGAAACAGGTACCGTTCTCTACGCAAGCTGATTCTACGTGCAAAGCAAAATAGCGGAGGTCACCCGAGGTGAAGTTGCCATCCGAACGACAAAATCTACAAGATCGCTGGCAGTTGGCCATGAACTCGGCCTCGACTTCGCGAGTGAAGTTGCTGTCGTGCAAAAAGTTTTCGCAGTGCAGAGGTCGACTTGCATTGCTACTAAAATTGTTGACCAACTCATTACAGTCGAAGGCCGTGCCGGCAAATTGTATTTGATAAGCCGGGTTGTCGGCGCAGTCTGTTCCGACACCGTTCGCATGTCCCCCTCCTCTCAGTGCCCAGAACCGCCCTTTTACAGATAGGGGGCACAAAATAAGTACCCATCGAAAAATTATGTTTCTGATGTGTGGCTATAATCCACACGATAACTTCAAACGATAAGAAGCACGCTGATGAAATATCTCTCATAATCGCGCATGCCACTTGGTGCTAAAACGGATCCGTGCAGGCAAGCAGATACTGTCAATGCAGGCACCAGCGAACACAGCCACTCCCGCTGGTGGCCACTACATTTCTGAATGATTTCCCTCGCACTCGCTCCAGCTCCTCGTCTTAAGAAAACTACCACTAGCACGGACAGCTGCGTGGTTTATGACAACCTTGTGCACGCACACCACTGAACACAATGAACACAATAATGCTTGCTGCCTTCAGCGACGGTGAGACTCTGTGCATATCGATATTTTCTAATGATTTTTTAATCACTTTGATATGCCTTTTGCCTATTTGATATTACACCATCCAGTAACTCTGATCCATTCCGAGAGAGCACATACAGCTATACAATTCTTTATGGCATGAAGAGAAGTTCTATAAAGTATAAACGTGCTTTCTCATAAGTGGAAATCAATTGAACCAAACGTGACCGAAGAGTTTGATTGGTGGTTTGATCGTTTCGTTGCAAACCACGGAATTTCGACCATGGTCGAACTCGACCACGGTTTGACTCTTTTATTACTGTAAACTCTCCCCCCTCCGAAGTGGGGTACCCAGACTAGCAAATTAAATTGTTAATTACAATTACTATTTGTTGTACACTTACAAGAATATTTCTCCACACATATATACCAAGTTAATAACTTGTTTCCAATTCAGCACTATTGTTATTCTCACTAACTCAGAATGGAGGGAGCAAGGCATGGAATCAGTTGGAATAAGCACTATCGATGGTTTTTTATTATTCCAAAATTTTCATTGATTGCGAGGAAGACAGATACGCTGTCCGGCTAAGCTCCCTAGGAAACAAACTGATAATCATATAACTTGTCTGGCCGAAGCTTTATGCTCTCGGAAACCCAGACAGTAACAATGACTGTACTACTGTACTGTACTACTGTACAGTACAGTGCTAGGATGTCACGGACACGAATACGGAAGCAGGGTCAGGCTAGGGGCTAGTCAGAGCCCATAATAACTAAGCCTAAACCCGAAGTCCAGCACACCACCCGTGGGTGTGACTACCTAGCAAAGCAGGTACAGTACATACAGCCACGAGATACAAACAAACACCTAACATTCACTTCGGTGGAAACCGATCACTTCTAGCTGGGTGCCGGGGTCTTGACCCGGTCATCCCACTACTGGGCTAAAGCTAACCAAGCTGCCAGGATAGATGCCAAGAAACTCAGCCACTTTGAGGCTGGTCAGCAGAGCCGAGTTCAGCGGTTGGGATGTAAATACAGAAGAATCCCGAAGTGAATTGCAAGCCGTCTTGTCGAAATTGAGCACCACCAGGCCCAAGTGGGCAAGGCGGTTCCACAGCAGAGAGTAAATCAACTGAAGAATTCTGATAAGTAGGACCCCACGGTGGTTTGAACCCTGAAGAAAGAGTTTGAATAACTCGATCGCCAGGCGGCCAATCACGGATGTCCGGAAAGCCAAGTGGCGGATCCGGAGCAAAGAGATCTCCAGTAGACCGATGGACGGCGACTCCGGGCTCAACCAGGCCCCTGTCACCACCGCCCACGGCAACCAGAGACGCCGTAGCACTGGCCAACAGAGAACAGCAGAGCACCGAAGACATCAATGCACACCGGAGAAAACTCGGCGGAGCCCGTGGACGATACATCGGAGCTGCTAGTGGCGATGCCCCCCTGTCAGAGCCATGCTCAAGAGTGCCGAAGGAGTCAAAAGCCACTTGCTGTCCGCCGTCAGAGTCATTGTCAGAGCCTCGGTCGTTGTCAGAGACTTCAGAGCCAATTTCAGAAGCCTCAATCGTCATGCCAGCAAACAGCGGAGCCGGTGCAGAGTCGCCAAGCCAGAGCGATGGGACAGAACCAGGCAAGCCGAGAGAGCCAGGGACAGCCACTGGTGGGTCATGAGCCGTAGGCACACCACCAGCCACGAGTGCAGAGGGATCCCGAACCGCAGGCGGTGGCGGAATCGAACCCCGTGCACCCGAGTGGAACGTGGCCAGAGGAAAGTGAGCCTCGCCGTCATCGTCAGCTGCCGCATCCTGAGCGGAAGCCGCCGCATCCTGAAAGTGCTTCAGAGATGTGGGCTCAGCCGGCACAAAGGAATGCGCCGACAGCTCGCACACCTCTGGGCGACCCTCCATCGTGCAGAGCGACTCGAAGGCGTGCTCATCTCCCGCGTCATAGAAACGCTGGAAACGAACAGCCAAGCAGTCAGTCTCGTAGTCTTCAACTGCACCACAATAGTGGGCAGAGTGAAGACCGCCGTTGGGGCATTCAGCATGCCAGTGTTTCAAACCACTTTGTGCACACACCGCATTCTTGCAGTGGGGCACGAAGGCACCACTCTTCTTGTCAAACGAGACAGGAGGAGCGGTGCCAAGCGGCTTAACACCAGCACGATGATGCTTAGCAGCAGAGCGGGTAAGGTGCTTGCCCGCAGGCGGTGCTCCTTCCCGTTTCTGCCGCTTCAGGTCACGAATGTCCTGCTGCATGCGCTCCAGCTGCTTCTGCAGACTGGACAACGCCGCAGCTAGGTCAGACGCGCCATCGCCGAATGACAGAGCCGAAACAGGAGTGTCAGAGACTTGCAGGCCGTGGCGGAACTGCTCCCGCACACGAGCCTGAATAGTCAAAAGAGACACGCCTTGCCGCTGGTCAGCCCGAGCCAAGGAATTAGCCAAGTCACGGTACAACGCCGAATTGCCGAGAGCCTTGAGAAACTGCCGCTTCACCGCGTCCTCTGGCAAGTTGTGGGAACGCTGAACGTCCCGCAACAGGCCATTGAACTCGCGGATGCCACGGTCAGGATCTTTGCTGCTGGGGATGCGGACCGCCAGCAGCAACTCAAGAGAGTCAAAGGGTTCCGAACGCTCCTGGAGCATGCGCACCACCTCAAGGGCAGCGCGCTTGCCATCTCCAGGAACGTCGGACCCAGAGGCCTCGAGCCAGTCACGGGCAGGCGAGCCAGGGCGAGCCAGAAACGTCAGAGCCGAGAGCAGCAGTTCATTCGCTTCATGCCTAGCCTCCACAGTCATGTTGGCCAAGTCAAACAGGGGAGCAAATGCCTGCGACTGGAGCAAGAACTGTGTGCGCAGCTCATGCATCAACTGCGAAAAAATGTCGACCGCGTCGGTCTCTGTGCCAGCGAAGCGCTCCGATTTGTCTCCGAGAATTTTGGTGGCAACAATTTTGGCAACCCTTCTGTCGAAACTGTCCCGAGCCAGCTGCTGACATTTCTCAAGAACTTCCCTCGCAGCTGCGGTGGTCGGAGCCGGCAGCTGCGGCGTCTGCGGTGTTGCTGAGTGCTGTGCACCCACATCATCGAAAATCGTTTCCAATCTACGGACGCGAGAACGCGTCATTCTATTTGCTGTGGTAACCATGATAGAGAGACAGGGGAGAAGGTCGAGCTGAACAGGGGGATGGTGAGAGAACGCTTACAGCGGCCAGATGCTCTGTAGAAGTCTCAGTTGAATGGATCGCGATTCACAGGTCGTAAGCGGAAGATGCAAGAGCGGCCAAAATAAGTCATGTGTGGAACGACCTCGCCGGAGCCAGCGGCGCACGAAACAAATCAACTCTCGCTGCGACGATGCTGCCGTAAAATAAAAACAATCCGTCACCAACTGATCTCCTGCGCAGCGAAGGCGAGCACAATGCGTGCCGCCATCACTGCCAAGCTAAAAGGCCATACCGTAAGAGAACAATACACCACCGCCCAAGTGGGCGCTCAACCCCTCCTACGTCCTACTTAGCCGAACATGGCAACAGCTAGGCGCTGTGCCATCATCAGAATCACCGGAAAGCCGGTGCGGCCTATAACCTGCGAGGAAGACAGATACGCTGTCCGGCTAAGCTCCCTAGGAAACAAACTGATAATCATATAACTTGTCTGGCCGAAGCTTTATGCTCTCGGAAACCCAGACAGTAACAATGACTGTACTACTGTACTGTACTACTGTACAGTACAGTGCTAGGATGTCACGGACACGATACGGAAGCAGGGTCAGGCTAGGGGCTAGTCAGAGCCCATAATAACTAAGCCTAAACCCGAAGTCCAGCATTGATTAATAGTGATATTCTAAATTATCCTATCAATGAACTGTGATAAAAGAAGGCAGCTATCGATTGATTGTGATTTTAACATTAAACTATCAATTGATTGTAATTCTAGCAAATGCACATCATTTGATTGTAATTTCTATCGAGGTTATATCAATTGATATGATACCCAAACATTGCTACACCGTGATATTACAGGCTATGTATTTCAACAATTGCTCATTAATATATAATAAGTATCTATGAAGGGATCACGCGGTCTTTTGCCACCCGCTCTGCCTTAATCTCTCGCACCGTGTAAACGATATCATCATTGCCAGCAGGATCGAAACGGGGGTTTGCTGCGTCCGTTTGATGGGGCCTTTCCATTGGGCGACCAGTTTCACATGGTTAGGCTACTTCCACGTCCACGTTTACCCATCTTGATTCACACGGCGTACACGGGAAGTCAATAGCTGAACTGTAAAATGATGTCCAGGTCGTGGCCAGAAATTTTGATTTTTGAATGCCACCAAATCGAGTCGAGAGCCTCCAACACGCCCCCTCCAATCTGAGGATGGGCGCCATTTGCATGTTTATTGGTTCATCTCAAACACACTTCAGCGAACCGCAAATTAGCGACGAATGAAAAGCCTAAAATTCAGGAATGAAGGATCGGTTAGGGAGTTATATACTACATATCGATATGTGGTTGCGTGTCACATGCAAATATCAATCGATTCTGATATGTCGCACGGTCACGATCAATCGATTGTGATGCTGCAAATCGAGAATCGATCGATGGTGATAATTCGGATTAGGCATCAATCGATTGTAATTCTCAGAGGTGGGTATCAATCGATTGCAATATTCTGATTGTGCATCAAATAGGCATCAATCGATTCTGATATTCTGATATATTGATGGTATCAGAATATCAAACAATTGATTCCATGCCTTGGGAGGGAGTGACCCGAAAGTCTAAGTCAGTCTACGAGCCCGCTGCAGCTTCCCAGAAGCTGCAGCCTACCTCCTCGTACACCAAGGCGCGGGAGGGTGGGTGTCGAACTTGACTTCAGTGGTCTGAGCTAGTTTGAATTTCAAACAAGTGCAGGTGCCAGAAATTCTAACAGCTAAATAGGCACCTACCGTGTGCAAACCTGCACCAGGCTCTGTCGCTTTGTCTACTCTACTTTTGCGAACTTTCGTCTTAGAAAGGCTGTGAACATTGTCCACCTAGGCAACACTTAGGAACCCGTCGACCGGTCTGTGATCACTGATGACAGTGTTCGACCTCCTCCGAGTTTCCCGAGAAATAGCGCTGCCGCTACGGCCATTTCTCGCATAAACTCTCCCCCCTCCGAAGTGGGGTACCCAGACTAGCAAATTAATTAAATCGTTAATTACAATTACTATTTGTTGTTGATAGGGCTTCGCTAGCAAGCGAATAGATATGATACAAGCGAGGCTATTATGGAACGTTAATAGCTCACGCAGCGTCTGAGTGGGTATGAGTGACTGCTGTAGCTCAACGCTACCTCGTTTTACGCAATGCCCCGCATCTCATAGATGCCACCACTATTGGGTTGTGAACCCAAGGCATTGGTTGAACGATCAGTATCGGCTGAACGAATAAGCCATATGATACTCGCATGCTTGTTCAGAACATGCTTGAAGCGAAGATGAGTTTTCTCCGAACACTTTCGGTTCTTCAAGACTTCATCTTGCTTTGCCATCTCGAGTCCACAACCTGGCCTCTCGATGACAGGTGTCACTCAAGTCTCACCTTGAGTAAATGACAGATGGTATGAATGTACATGTCATAGTCGACCGTACTGACGATTGTCTGTCATTATAATATATGACATGGCACGACATGACATGACATGGTATGACATGTCTGACAGGTATGACACGTATGACATGTCTGACATGTATGACACATGTGTCATCGGTCATAACCCTGACAGATCTCCCCTCTTAAGAGAGTTGTGACCTCACGACGGGCATACCTTTGTATATGTATTTGATGTCTTTGTTGTTGTCGCTGCTGCTGGTACGAGTCTTCTTACACCGATGTGAGGCGTCCCTCATGATGTTTTAGGATATCGGGGGGAACTGAGTCCACTTTAAACCCTCACCTTAGGCATTTAGCCTTACAGTTCTTAGGATGTAGCCCCCATGAATTGCGTATCGCATTTCAGAGTGACGTTTCAAGGTTCCATGAATTGCGTATCGTATTTCAGAGTGACGATTCAAGGTATCCGAGGTTTACGTTACGGATATTTTGCGCTTGCCGTCGACGCCTTTGCGAACGATGATCGTGGATCATAAGCGGCAACGGGGAGCCCGATCGATGTTTCCGGAGTTATTTCACCGGGGGCTTGTTTTAATGCAAACGGAGTGGCCCTGCTTAACGGAATTGGACTCACAATCCTCAACCGGTCTGCTCAACTCCTCAATATTTGGTCCAGTACGCGCGCTTTGACGAACATCTGTCGATTCAGAGTGGATTCGCCACGTACTAATGTGAAATTCGTTTAGTTATGTGTGTCAAGCATACCTCAGGATCACAACTCCCTCCACCTCAGTCGACGTCTCCGGTAGCTTCGGATGACTGGCCATAAGATCCGAATGACAAACCACGGTATGGCAAAGGTAGCATTTAGCAGTTTTTCACAGATATTGGTACCCGCATGTGCGTATCTGTCTAAGGGTATGATTTGTACAAGGCTCACTACACCTCAGCAAGGATGGATCAATTCCCGCTCCTGTCATATCAATTTGATGCAGGGTAAAAAATGTTAGGGATGTAACCCTGCAGTTCTCGGGATGCAGCCCTGCAGTTCTTGGGATGCGGCCCTGCGGTTATTGGGATGCGGCCCTGATTATTATTCGGTCGGCAATTATTGGCAAAAGTCATCGGCTATCAGCCTTGACTCAGAAGCCACAATGTTCGTTATAGAAGCTGCGACCTATCGTGACCATATGCGGCAGTTATGCCTTCAGCATACGTAGACAATATGATTATGTGGAACTTATAATCCCACTTAAGTTGCATCATGATAAATTTATCCAGGTGTTAACAAGTGTTCAGGATTTGATAAGGGGTTGACGCCCCACAGGCCAAAGGTCACTATCTCGTAAGGCTCGCCTCAGTGTGCGGCTTTGAGGAGCAGCGTCTCGGCGAGGCACAGGCATGATGCTTCCTTGACCATAATGGAGCTGGAATTGAGAATGCTCAAGATATCCGAAGACAGGAAGGCTTTTTGTTGGCCAGAGTTGCTGTCTAGATGCTTAACCTCGATGGGGTTGCATTCGGATACAAACTGTGCAACCATACATGTGACTTATGTATTGGTGTATGACTTTGATGAATTGTCTCTTGTCATGAACCTGTGAGGAATGACGGGCAAATAGCTAGAGTGGCGGATATCACTCACTCGGCTTTGCTGTTATGGAATTCGATGCCTGAATGGTACAAATGGCAATCCTTTTGCTTTGATGTTTTCCTTCAGACACTGGCAACAACTTGTGCGCCAGCTTCTCTTATATTTCTCTTATATTTGGGGGAAAACCATGGATCAGCAATTCATCAATCAAAACACATGTTACCAAGGCTGATTCAACGAATCCTTTAGCTCTTGAAATTCAAAATCAGCATCGCAGGCTGTTGACGTCAAAGTGATGGTCGTAAGCTTACAATATAGCTTATTCTCATTTAAAAAACCATCATTCTCCTATGTCAGTTCCCTTCATATAATATGATAGAGCCGGAGAAATCTATGATTTCTTCATAATGAACTTCATGTGTCAGTAAGTCAAATAAGACTTCATTTGATGCTTCAATCGGCATGATGTACCGTGTCACCAAACTTTATGACTGCTATACACAGATGCTGGAACTTTTCATAAGATTTTTAATCTTCCAAGCAAAATCACAATGATGCAAAATCAAAATGATGCAAATCAATTTGTGGCAGCTGTATGAAGAATGAATGAATCTATACTCCTTCCTCCCCCTTTAAAAAGAGGTGTATCAAACCAATCAGATGGTGATGGAGATATTAGCTATTCAATCATTATGTTATGTGAAAATGGTTTGATAGAAAATCAGACTGAGATTACTCATCGAATGCTTTTGAGGTAACAATGTCAATATGAACACCGATTCTCTCTACGTCATACCGGCAATATGCCTGACGTTTTTGAATGTGGCGAATGGCAGATAATGTCAAATGCCAATGTCAATTTACTATGATTAAATATGCATTTTTTGGGTTGCAGCCCACATACATTGTCAGTTCAGGGTCAATAGTGTGCCCAACTTAGACAATGTTTCCGAATAATGATTGTCATAATGAACAATGAAATCAGTGATGGTACCGAAGTTAACTTTGGTATCGAAGCTAATGGAGAGTCAATTAAGAAGGGTCTGTAATGACAACAACTTACTACGAGCTGTATTTCCGTAGTTGATGGATGGCTGGTATGTCATTTCATTGTGACTAGAACATGGCATCGCCTAGTGATATGTGAATCTTCTTCAGTACATGATCACTTATCTCAATGGTACCCATTTTATTTTTGGGCAAACACTATTCAGAGACTTGTCATGGTAACGAAAGAAGTATGAATGATGAATGTGTCATTTCAATCCGACAGAATTGTGACTTGTTGATGACTAAACCATTTCTATCACTTTCCAGAATGAGGATGAACTGCGCTTGGAAACCATCTGCAGATTGCGGGTTCGAGTTCCGCCATGGCTTTCCCCAAGACTTCGTGGCCTTATGGACGAGGCGACAAATTTCTAAACATTCCAGAATGAGCTTTCAAAGAGTCATAATTCCTCAATAATGAAGCATGCGTGTCTTATGTGCCAAAATGATATGAAACCACAAGTATGATGTCAATCTATATGTGGATGGTTTATACCATTGTATGCTACTCCACAAATAAATAGTGATGTCAGAATAAAACTTTGGACAATTGCAACTCAGTACAAACCCGAGTGCATTCAAGTTCACTTGTATGCTCAGAATCTGAATCTAATGTACTTTCTATATGCACAGGATAGAATATATTTTCTTATGTGATTCTGGATTCAGGAACTAGAGTCAATGTCTCCTTTCCTATTTCAGACGATGAAACCTTTATTCCCTTAGGTGCAATACCTTATTGTAAGGAATAGTCATTTTCAATACAAGTTTCAATCAATTTTTCAAATCTGTCACTTTTATGATGATCAGACTGGTCAATTTTACAGCATAACCACTTCCCCTTGCTGAAGGAGATGATTCCTTTCATAGGGCGATATGTTGACTGTTTTCATATGAGACATGGAAAACACGAGTGGCTCGACAATCTTATTGGAGAATATCGGGATAAATATCCTGAACTGACCGACTCCCAAGAATGACCGAGAGGTTATTTGCCATATTTAGCCATACGGCGTAGAGGCTGCTTACCAACGGTTGGGTCATAGGCTGGATAGCTATGTTAGCTATGTTGGAGGCTGAATAGCCATGATTGCACAGATTCTGTCCGCCATGATGAATAGACCTCTGAGATATGGTGTCTGATAAACGTCAATACTTTTGACTACAACTCAACCTTTAAAGGTTTGATGAAGAGCTGATGATCTTTGCTGCACTGCAATTGTTTAATGTGCACTACTGAAATGCCTCGTGATATAATAATCCCACAGAATAGGCATTGTTCAATGGCGGTATGATCAGGTATGTAATGATCAATGAAGACAAGATGACCGGTATGGCTCGCACGTTGCCAGCTCCTTCGCCATTTCCTGCCCGCACAAACCAGTGTCAGTCAGAAACCTTGCTGCGGCCACAGAGATGAAAGCCGTGGCTTCCACTTTACCACACACTGATCGACCTTTTCTTAGTGAAGCTTAGCCTTCATGACCTCGGCTCAACAATGAATAGGTGCAACCCCAAATTAACTATCGAGTTTCTACGCACCCGAGACCCAGAAAATCCCTGCACTGCACGGGCAATACTTTTCCATCGTTCGATTTGGTTATTTTTAGCGAAAGTTACGTTTTCGCTTGGGAACCCTAAGTGTTGGGCTCCAGATTTTGCAGCTTGCAGCGGCCATGGCTTCGTGTCGTCAGCGTTCGCGCATTTCTGCAGTTGCCTCCGCGCTGCACGTGATTCGACGACGAGAACTTACCCCTGGCTACGATCTGGTGGTGTCTGGTGGTGCTCATGCACCAGACACCAAAATCGAGTCCATCAACCACATCTTCGACATGAGCTTTGACCACTACGTGCTCACCCCGCAGCATCCTCCACTCTTCCATCCACCCTGCGTGCCAAGGCATTGTATCGGTTGTGCCGATATTCTGATATATCGATATATCGGTAAATATTGGCATATAAGTCTCAATCGATATCCATTTTGCGCACATTTAATCGATATATCGGTATCGCTTCGCTTCGGAATTCAAAGTGTTATGTGTTGTATATGAGAAAGCGTATATAATTTTGAGATATCGATATGTATCGATATCGCCGATAATCGACTAGAATTATTAAATATCGAAATCGATCGATAAGCGATTATGCAACCGATACAATGCCCTGCTGCGTGCCCCTTGACCATTGCCTGGTGGTGTTTGGTGGTGTTGCATCCCTCGTCCCACCGCTTTTCCTCTCTGCTTTCGCACTTGTGTGCGGCGGAGTGGAGCCACACCGCATTTTCCACCTTCGCCCCCCTCGGGGTGTCCACGTCCCCGCACTCGCTATGTTGGTACCACACATCGTCGCACCGCATCGCGTGGGCGTTGGATGACGACGTCCTGGCGGCGCTCGGCTTCGCGTTCACCATCGAGAGCTACGCCGCCATCCACCCTCGATTGCTGGGCTAGATTCGCCGGCTGGCCTGTGGGAGTAGTCCTCCCCACAGCACATGCATGGGCATAAGCCCCTAGAGCACGCATCTAGAGACCAGCGCGGCGGAGCCACTCTAGCTGGGTTGAAAAAGACCTCTTAGGGTCTCAAAAGATGCTTGTTTCTTAGGGTTTTGCCTCTGTGGCCAGCCGTAGGATGCTAGCCCCGGCCTTGGCTAGCTTGCATCGTGACACCTCACGCCTTCGGGGTGAGGTGGTGTCATGGAGAGACAGACTTTCGCCCCCCCATAACTGGGGGTGATTGTCTCTTCCTGTGTCACACCTCGCCTTGTGGTGTCACTTGCATCTTGCCCGGCATCACTTCCGACAGATAATAAAACCACCAAGTTATTTTATTATCTCATCTTTGACTGTGACACTCCGGGTTTGCACTGTCTGCTTCTTGAGTTGTTGTGACCCGCAAATATCGCCACCCTTTGCATATATTTTGCTGTTCACATCAGGGTCTCGAGCTCTGCTATGTTTTTGGATCGCTTCAACAATTGATATTCGCCCGGAGTCGATATTTTGATTAAATTCAAATTCTAAATCAATCGATATCGATATATGGTTCGTATCATCGATCGATATCGATATCGATATTTCGCCGTTCATATCAATCGATTTCAATATTTCACGCAATGAATCAATCAATTAACAATATTTCAATATCGAATGATTTGTGATCAATCGATTCGATATTTTCGATATATTGATATATCGAAATATCGAAATATCAATACCACGCCTTGGTACTTAACACGTTGGCCCTTTCCGCCCTTGCCGGTTTTCCCGCCTTTTCCAGCCTCAGTTTTCGGGTGTTTCGGCCATCGGTTCCAAGGTTCAGCGCCACGGCCCCCCACAAAGGGGGCGTCCTTCTCCTTAAACGCCTTCATGTCCAACCGATACAGGAGCTCCGACGGTTTCCAGGAAGTCAACTTGCCTTCCTTCACGTGTTCGCGCACTTCAGTGTCAAAATCGTACACATCAACCCAAGCGTAACGCTCATCCAGACTCAGGATCCAAGTCACATACTCTTTGTATGTGCTCCTGTCATCATCACCGCCAATGCCGTCATACTGTTCCCAAGCCTGATCAAGCCAATCCGAACGTGACAACCTAGGCACTACTTGTGTGATAATCGTGCCATCAGGGCCCTCCACCATCTGTTTCCTAACCTTCGACTTCGCTCTTTCCTTCATTTCAAACTGGGCCAAACGTTTATTATGCTGGAATCTGTATAGGCAGCCCTGACTGGGAGTCCCGGTGCAGGCCCCTATGACAGACCCCTAGGACCAACACTGGACTGCTGACTGATCTATAGGTTCGTGCTGTGACACACGCTGTGTCACAGGTAGGCTAGTTTCCGAGACCGTTGCGAGACCGTTCCGGGTTTATCTAGCTTAGGGTTTATTTATCTTATCACAGTTTATCCACACAGTTCGGGACCCTCTGATATCTAGTGAACTAGGATATTCCGGTAGGTCGTGGCCCCATCCACGCTTTATTCCACTTGCTAGTTTGGCCATGATTGGCTAAACGGCCGCTCGCACATGGCACCCATGACTACCGGTAAAATCGAGATTTAAGAATGAGTTGTTAGTGCTAAAATCGTCCTCCGTTCCGCGCGAAAACCGGTGACTGACCCCACGGAGTTCCGCAGACGCTCACTCGTCCTACGTGGCACAATTGGCGGCGTGCTTCAAAACATTTTTTTTTCAAGCCCTCTGAAAACATTTTTGACCCTGCACGTGCACTGAATTGCACTATATATCGCGTTTGGCTTCGAACAGACTACGTAGTCGCTTGCTCCGCCTTCTTTTTGCTAACGCAACAGGTGACGCGCATTGATTTAGTAAAATTACTAGTACATAGGGATACGATCTTCTTTTTCCAGATTTTAGATGAGGCTTTTTAGAAAAGTTTCCATGTAGCCGAATTTTGAGTTCGAGTCTCAGTTGATAGAAGTTTACCGCGTTCGGTGGCAACATGAGAGCCACTGCGCAAGCACTGATTTTCTGCTCATAAGGTTGATTCATTGTGGTCCACCCTGTACTGCATCGCCTTGCATGAAACTCGGTCACAAGCTTGTTTGACCCAGCAGGAAGGGCTGTACGTTTTCTCTTAAAGGGAGCAGCGCGTCCTGAGAATATTTCTCTGGCGGACTTCGACGTCCTCGGGTTTAATCACCCCTGCTCCCCCTTCTAACTTTCGTGTGGTTTCTTGTTTGCAGACTGGCCTGCAGAGATTAAAAAACTCCAAGAAGCTGCTTTGAAACAATATTTTTTTCCGCGGGCCATATTGAGCTAGTGTCCAACTCTATTTTTGCTTCTCAGCGATCCTCGTTACCTTGTTTTTTTCTCGCGGTCTGAAACAAAATTTCCTGTGCTGAGAAATCCACTCTCAGCGTGCAGCCGGCTCGCTCCAGCCGGCGAGTCTATTTTCTTTGACTTAGCTTGGCCCTCTTCAGGCAAACACTCAGTTGCTTGTGCTGAATTTGTTGAAGTGCTAGAAAATATATTTTGGGGCTGCTGTCTGAGTACGGAGGCTTACCCTACTCGGCTTGGGTTCAACTCCCAACAGTTCCGGGGGCGGGGGCGGGTGGGACAGAACAGATTCCAAGGGACACAGGCAAGGGATACGTGCCAGTTGTCTAGAGGTAAGTGACACCGGTTTAGAATTACGTGTATGTGAGGGGATACGCCACCCTGTTGGCTGCCGGTTCGATTTGAAAGCCGGTTAGAACCCTGACTGCATGTTGCGGATGCAGCACGCAGTCACGGTACGGTGCGCCGGAAAGAAGTACGGAATAGTAAAAGTACTGATGGGACTGTAGCCTGAGTGCGTTAAGTGCACTCAGCTTGGGTTAGAATCCCAACAGTTCCGGGGGGGAGGAGGGTTGCCAACGGAACCGACGGTTACATCGCAACCAGGACATTACCGTCGGTTCCGTTGGCAACCGTAGAGTAGCTGACTTCATAAAGCACTTTTTAGATAAACAACATTGTCGTGCATAACCGATATATTCGGTATGGCGCTCCCTCCGTGTTTGAGGGAGGCGCTTTCACGTGCACAGTAGGGGTCTGCATTTTATAAGACTGCATCGGATGCTGTTCACCGGCCTGTAAAGGGTTGGGAGCGTCGCTCGCCAGCTGTAGCCGGTGCCTCCTGATTAAGGGCAGAGAAAACATAGGTATATTTTGTATTATATGCACTCTTGTGGAAAAAACTAGCCTTGAAAAGGTTGCTTTTTTGGTGTTGTTATTGATAACAGTGATATTCTCGCGTAATAACAAACCACACATCCTATGATGCGAAATGAGATTTCAGCACTCCCCGGTTTTCTGTAGTTCCTAAAGCTTCTTTGTATACATATCTAATAAAGTTAGAACTCAAATATTACCCATTAGTTCACCCCCAGCGTGTATGAGGTGTCAGCGCGCACAAACCCTATGCTATACGACCTATACCCCCTTGACTTCTACATATGGTGCACACCAAATACAATCGTATCAGCTAAAACGGAGTGAAACACCGTTTTCAGCAACACCAAAATAGGTACTATAGATATTAACATCGATAGCATACATTGGAGAACTCGCCGGGCAATACCCAAACCCCTTAACGCTACATTTCGACCCCCCCGTGGGTGCCATGTGCGGAGAGGTGGTGCGCGTTTGCGCGTTTGAGTATCAGCGAAAGTTATGAGATGAGCAGCTTGCGGTGAGCGACTTTGAGCCGCAGCTATGGGGTACCGGCTTGGATCGGGTTTCGTCGTCGCAATGTCCATTCACGTTTTTCTGCACGCTCTGATCCCGCCTGCTACCGCTCAGGACCTGTGAACCACTTTGGTGAAGCCACCTCACGAAAGTGGTGCACGAAAGTGGTTTTCCACTTTTGTGAATCACCAAACCAGGTTTCGTGATTCACCAAAGGGTGCGGATCTTCACCAAAGTGATCTCGGTCGATGCGAATACTAAAGTCGCGGATCGATGGAAAGATTTCGACGAGGCGCATCTTTTTGTCCAGAAATCGAGTATTCGCATCGACCGAGTACACTTTGGTGAGCCAAAAACCCTTAATTCCACTTTCGTGAGTACCTTTCGTAGGGGGGGCATCCCTTAGGGCTTCTAGGGTCGAAGGGGGTTGTCGCAAACGCGTGCATATGATGGTACAATCTCGGAATCGAACGAACTTAACACTCGCGACTGATCATAAGCATCATTAATATCCACTGGTGCCGGTAACTGATCGAGCAATTCTCAACACAGCATAAGATCGTAGAGCTACAAAATTTTTAAAATTCTGATACCCTGTTATCGAACGCTGAACTCTTATATGCAAGCCCAGATTCCAACATGAAAAAGTATGAAAACAGCAGTAAAATATATCCGTCAAAATTGATATTATATCACAAAATACGAATTATTGTGTGTACAAAAGCTGTGAGCAGAACTGTCTTAGCACTCTAGCACTGGCACGCGAACAGCCACCTAGTACTTGCGAAGGCAAAACAATAATGAGTCCACTAGCCTGACCTTCGGTCAGAGTCTACTTATATCTCAATGTCCTGTCACATTTCCCAAAACTGTAACGGGTTCTAGCCCTTAAATCTTCATCTAGCCAATGGAAAGTCATTATCCCATGCCAGCTCTAACAATGTTACCGTTTACCGCATTTTGACTGACACGTCAGCGGCAAAGGAGTCACTGCCATCTTCGTCTTATCATTCTCTGGTCACCTGATGGTGACTGTATCTTCTCTGACAAGTCTGCATCTCACAGATGGTCATCTTCGCAAAGCCTGTCATGCTGTCACCACTGTCATGCGCGTCACCAGCTGAACAAACCCGGCGCGGTACCATGAGAAGCCGGCGTTTGTTACAGCTGTCGCAAACGCGTGCATATGATGGTACAATCTCGGAATCGAACGAACTTAACACTCGCGACTGATCATAAGCATCATTAATATCCACTGGTGCCGGTAACTGATCGAGCAATTCTCAACACAGTACAAGATCGTAGAGCTACAATTGTTTTTAAAATTCTGATACCCTGTCATCGAACGCTGAACTCTTATATGCAAGCCCAGATTCCAACATCCCCCATCTGTAGCTGCTGCGTGCAGTAGCACAGACTCAAATGTGGGCTTGCTCAGCATACTGGGTCGTATCACCATCTGCCATGAACTTGCCCAAACTGAAAGTGAACATACCAATGCCTTCACCTTCTCCGCCTTGTAACATTCTGGCTCTGACCAGTGGGTTCTTGAACACCAAGACCCACATACACCTGCGGCCAATAGGTCCATGTTCCAGATGCCCAATCACATGCAAGCGTCCTGTCTGACTCAATCGTCTGAAGTACGCAGCCCTGCTCTCGGTCATGTCTGTTAAATAGTAAGATGGAACATGGACACATGCCACCACACGACTGGCCATTACTGCCAACGGGAACGCGATATCCAGCGCTGCAAACCAAGGCGAAGTCACCACTGCGTCACAGACACCATACTTCTCCTTCCATATGCGATAATTACCCGGCTGAAGTGCATCATGCGCCTCAGGCCAACCCAACTGAGAGTTCCAGTCATTGTTCATGAATCTCAACTGCGGCCATTGCTCTACCATCACCTCACTGATGACACCAGTGCCTGCCCACGGGTCCCACACGCCATTGACGGACTTCCAGTCCACCTCTGTCGCCAAACGCCTCACCTCAGAGGGCACTGTGATAACCAGTTCGAGCCCCCACTGAAGCGCGCTAGCTTCTCTCACCTGAGCCTTAGTCATGTGCCTCAGCTCTCCTCGTCTTTCAACTTCTTCTTCAGCCAGCGCAGGCATAAGAGGTGCATCCCTCAGATGTCTTGCCATGGCCTTCTGTTCCCGATATTTCTTGCTCAGCACCGTGCGATGCCCCTCATTCCAATGCCCTGGCATGAAGGTCTGCACAGCCTCAGAGAGCTTGTCCTGTCTTCCCCAATCAATCTGATCAGGCATGCCCAAGAACATGTCCTCATCCTTCAACAGCATCTCTCTTGATGAAATGGCATGCCAAGGCTGGAACTTGTCTCCCTTCACCACCCGACGAGGACCCACGTCTGCTGGCAACAGGCGCATCTCCGCCGACAACTTCTCATTCAATTGCTGCTCCCTCATGCCCAATTTGTCCTCTAGGGCACCAGAGCTCTCGTCTTTCTGGGTCTGCACCTCGGCATTGGCGGCTTGCCTCCCCGTGCCTGAGCACATGGGGCATAGCCACTCGCCTTCTGGTACTCCATCCAGTGCTGGGGTCAAACACCACAAGTGATACCCCCTGTTGCATGTGTCACACAACAGCATCTCTGCCTCCCCATCGGTCTTCCTGCAAACTTCACATGCTAGGTGCTTACTGGGAACGGCTGCACTGCAGTCATACTGATCCTTCACCTGTAGGTGACATGGCGCGATGCTCTGCACGGTGCTCTTCTCTCTTAACTTGGTGGCGTCCTCAAGCACCACCACACCATCTCGCTGTATCTTGACCAGCTTCAGGATGGCGGATTTGGTCGCGACTTCCATGCCGCTGCGGGGCTTCTGCCTGATATAGACGAAATCACCCACCTTGAACTGGTGTGGACTAGGCTCGTAGCCCCCACCCCTTCTCCTTTCGTAATGTAATGTGTCACGATGCTGTGCGACCTCCAGGCTGCAACCAGCGTGTACCATCAATCGCCTCACCACCTGTGCTCTCTGGTGGAGGTCCTTGACTCTGGCATCCTTCTCATCTTCGACCTCAACAGCAAAATCTATGCTGGGTGCCCGTTTCAAATCAGGCGGCACTACTGCCTCTTGGGCGAACAACATGGTGAACGGCGCCACCCCCGTGGACTCCTGGCGTGCTGCATTATAGCTCAGCACCAGTGGCCAGAGCTGCTCATCCCACTCATAATCGAGACCCTTCTCCAAGGCAAGCTTCTTAAAGCAGAACTTCATAGTGCGTACCACTCGCTCGGTCAGCCCATTGCCTTCTGGTGAGTCTGGCGAGGTGACTCGCCGGTCAATCAGGCAATCTCTGCACAACTGCTTGAACTCGCCTTCAAACTCCTTACCTCCATCCACCAAGCATTCTGCTGGCGCACCAAACACAGCCAGGACATGACTGCGAAATGCCGCTGCGATGGTGCTCGCCTCCTTGTCGGGAATGGGCACGCAGACTATGAACCTGGTGTAGTGCTCGGTCATGATGAGCACTCGGTTGTTGCCAGACTTGGTCTCTCTCCTCGAAGGCCATGCCAGATCCAGCGACCAGCGATACATGAACGACACGATCTCAAGGGGGGACAAACATGCCTCCTCTCTCGCATAATGAGTTTTCACACGCTGACAGGTCTCACACTGAGTGACCACAGCCTCCACGTCTTTCTTCAAATCGGCCCACCAATGGCGCTGCCACAAAAGATGCTGCGTCCGCCTTATGCCCCAATGTCCCGTTCTGGAGTGGTATTCCTTGACCAACGCGAGACGGTCAGCAGGCTTAGGTATTCTCACCTCCTTGCCCGACATAGTGACCATGTAGATCTCGTCCGTGGCCTCGTCCCATCGATGTCGTGCTGCTCGCCTCCTTACTCGACGAACTTCCTCTTCGGGCAACCTCACTCTACCATTGGACTTCAACCATCTGAGGCACCATGCATCATCGTGTACATCTCGATGCTTGTCACGATCTACCTGCTGCTCGGCCACGCTGGCCATCAGGTCCTCGAATCTGGTGGTACACGTCAACCTGGGGAGCCTCATCTCTGACTCTCTGGCAGGCGGACTCCAGGCAGGCACATCCACGTGCGCTGCTGGGGTCGCGCCCTCCTTCACGAAGTGGTTCTCATGCCTCTGACGATACTGCGCCATGGTGTAGAGCTGCCACTCGTTCTTCTTCTTCTTCTTGGTTCCAGCCTTCTGTCGCTGGGCTCCAATTCCTTCTGCGCCTTTCTGCCCTTGCGAGCACATTGTCCGCAGCTTCTCCTCCCAGTCGCGGTGGGTCATGGTCTTCGCCACCTGCCGGGTATATGCGTTCGAATTCTCAACCCATTCCGCCAGCAAAGCTTGCCTCTGCTGAAGGTCCGACCTCTCGTGGTCTGCCCAGTTGTTGTCTACAGCGATGGGCTGTCCTGGGGAATTCTCCGCCTCTGGGGATTCCTTGCTGTGAGGAAGCCCCTTCCTGCTTGCTTCTGCGACTGCCATCAGCAGTTCCATTGCTCTGCGGTCCATGGCCAGGCCCAGAATGCTCGCCAATTCTACGTCGCTTAGGCCATCGGCCATGCGTAGCTCACTTGCGCTGTAGCCCATGGCTCGCGTCTTCTCTTCGAGGTTCACTTCTCGAGATTCTTCTTCGGCGTCTTCGCCGTCCTGGTTGCGCACCACGGTGCCCATCCTCGCTCTTCTGAACGCTCTTGACCCTTGCGTCGCCATGATGGTGGGTAATGCCCTCAATGGTTCTCCCACCACGTTCACCACGTAGTGAGGCGCGCGGTCTATCCTTATCACTGGCCTGGGATGCCAGCCCTTGCATATGATTGACGATACAATTCGTCCTTCTGGTCTCACCACCTTGCTCATGACGGAGCGAAACTGGTGGCTCTGGAACAAGTTGCCCCAATACGCTCGCAATCGATGTGCGTAAGCGCCTGCTTGTGCTGCATCAAAGGACACTGGTCTACCAATGACGCTGGCAATGTACGGGAACACCTCGTCCCTGATCTTGGTTCCAGGTCTGTGTGACAACGGAGAAACATTCTCCAGGATATAGCCTGGAGGCCTCTGCCGCTGCAGCTGCTGGAGTGTGGACAGAAGCCTGACCACTTCATAAAATAATTTGCTGTGCCTGCCATCCAGGCCTGTGAGTGTTCCAGCAGGGGAGAGATCCTGACATGGGAACCCACATACCATGACCCACTGGCGTCCTTGAAGAGCTCCTGCTCGTATGAAGTCGGCGCTGGTGGTCTCGCGCAGATCTTGGGGTAAAGCCCCAAGCTCTATTGCATGGGGCGAGATGAGGTCAGGGTATCGTCTCAGCAATGCCGCACACCTGGCTCTGGCAACCGTCTGACTGCTCGGGGATATGTCCTGATACAGGTAGCGATCCACCTTCATCCCACTGCGGAGCAACATTTCTAGCCCAGCACATAGGCCTCCACACGGTTCGTAGCACACCACGCCTTCCTGCCGAGCTTGCGAGAAGAATCGGCTGCCCAGCACTCTGGTGTCGACCTTCTCGGGCTTCAGGATGCGCTCACCTTCAAAGTACTCATTGCTGTACACAGCAGGGCTTCCCTCGCCATGCGTGCCTCGCGTTGGCCTGACCAGGCTCAGCGCCTTCCAAGCTGCTCTGGCTAGCCTCCCAGAGTCGGTCACCAGCTCGGGCAAGTCAGTGTCGAACATGTCCCCATGATTGCATTCTAATTCCTCGTGGTAGTGCAAATCGAACAGACGATGCACTGGTCCTGTACCCAGCTGCTCCATGGCAGCCATCCTGCAGTAGTTGGCAACCTGCACCTCTGGCGTGGCCTCTTCCCCTGGGGAAGCATCCCCAGCCAACATAAGGCACAAGTGGTCACAGAAGTCCTTCGTGTGAACTTCCCCCACGCCTGCGTGAAACGCAGTCACCTTCTCCCTCTCATGCCTTGCTCCAGTCTCATCTGTCGTGGACGGCAGTGGGTAGCGAGACGGCACGTCAGCGTTGCTGTTCTTGGCTCCTGGACGGTACTGCACCGTGAAGTCGAACTCCTGCAAGCTGATTGCCCAGCGTAGATGCTGCCCTTGGAGATCGGCCTTCTCCATCAGGGTGGTGAGCGGTGAGTGGTCGGTCACCAAGGTGAAGTGGACTCCATGCAAGTACTGCCTCAACGTGCGCACTGCCCATACCACTGCGAGCATCTCACCTTTGAAGCTGGCGTACTGTCTCTCCGTTTTACTCAGAGATCGGCTGATTGCCATACAAATGTATTCCTTCCCGCCATCGTCCTTCTGGCCCAGCACTGCGCCAATGCCATAGGTGCTCCAATCAGTGTACAATATGAGAGGTCTGTCGTAATCGATGGGCCTCAGGCACCTCCCAGAACAGAGAGCATCCTTGAGTTCTTGGAGTGCTTGGTCTTGCTCCTTCCCCCAGGCTGCCTTGATGTCAGTGACCTCCTTCTTGAGCAAGTCGTTGAGAGGGCGGGCCATCTCAGAGTAGTTTGGCCCCCCTGGCTCACCCACCAGGCCCTTATAGTAATTCATCATGCCCAAGATCGAGCGGAGCCCAGTCTTGTCCTGAGGGCTTGGAAGCTCTTGTATGGCCTTGCATTTGGCTTCTTGCGCGCCAATGGAGTTGTGACCAATGCGATAGCCCAGAAAGTCCACCGTGGCTGCACCAAAGGTGCTCTTGCCTGCATGCAAACGGATGCCAGCATCCCCCAAGGTGCGAAGTACATCCTCAACGTCCTTCAAATGCTGCTCAGGCGTGGAATCCGTATAGACCACTACGTCATCGACGTACGCCACCGTGCAATGCTGCAAGTGCCGTAACTCGTAGTCCATGATTCTTACGAACGCAGAAGTAGCTCCAGCTGCACCAAAAGGCATCGAGGTGTATTGGTACAGCTGATTCTTCCACCAAAACGCCGTCTTGCTCCTGTCCTCTTCCGTAGCCATGGGAATCTGGTGGAAAGCTTTGGTGGCATCCAGAGTGGTCTTGAACTTGGCCTTGGCCACCTTCTGGTAGAGCTCCTCTGGTCGGTGCGGCAGCGTGTTGTCTTTGAGGGAGTGTCGATTGACACCCCTGAGGTCCACGCAGAACCTCGTCTGAGTCCACAGGCCAGTCTCGTGATCCTTCTTGCCAGCTACGACCACGTTGCTCGCATGCCTGCAATGCTTGGCTGCTGGCTCTATGAAGCCATACTCCAAGAGTTCCTTGCAATGAATATCGATGATTTCCTGCTCGCCCGGACTGTACTTCCTAGGCCTCTGGTAGGCGGCCTTGGATTCGTCTACGAAAGGGATGGAGAACGTGTTGTGCTTCGCTTTACCCTTGTAGCCTTTCAGATCGTGAGGGCTGTTGGCAAAGGTGGTCTTGCACCTACGAAGAACGTTCCGCATTTCCTCCCAGTGTTCCTCCTTGAAGTCAGGATGTCCTCCAAACGTGGCATTGAGCTCAGTGTCGAGCCACGCTGCCTCGTCCTTGGTCACTGTCGTGTCGCCCAAAGGTTGAAGCTCGTCCAGCACGGTGTACGGCAAGACCTCATCCTGCTCCGCGACGTTGGCCACCCAGCCAGGCTCCCATTGCCTTGAGGATTGCTGAGCCTCCCAAGAAGTGCAGGGGGACGAACCCCAGGCGCTGCGTGTGGGTGATGTGACATCATAAGTAGGCGCACACTCTGTCATCTTGCCAGCGACCCACAAGATTCCGCACAAAAGCAGAAAAAAACTGCAAAATTCTGTTGAAGCGCACTGCGGCTGCTGGTGAGTTCGAAGCGAGGAAGCACGCCCATACTCTCCACCCCCCGTGCGCCAAGCGAGTACTCCCACCAGCGGCGGTGAAGACCACGATCGCAAGGACCAGCGCGACATAAGCGGCCTGCGCGATGCAATGAAGCCGAAGGTTGCGCCGAAGCTGCGCCCAGCGCGCTGCAAAGCGAGGTTTGTCCAACCTGGCCGGCAAAGCGGGCAGGCGCACGCGGCCCAACAGGAAAACCTGAGACCAACGCAAAGGCGGAACGCCCCATCCACGGCCACGTTGAACGTGATGTGCGTCCAAGGGGTCGTCCGGGACATGAAGGGCGTGGCACGCCACATCCCCCGCGAAGACGTCGGCACAGACCCACAGCCAAGCAAGGACTGCGATCAGGAGGGCGGCTGCACACCGTGACCAGCACGTCAAGAAAATGACCACAGCGCGCAGGGGCACGACCGTCCAACCGTCGGCACGAACGAGGTGCACGCCAGCATAGACGCCCGTGGTGCGCAGGACAAGCAACCCAATGTACCAAACGCAGGCGAGGGCCCATAAGACCCAAACGTCATAGTATGCACGACGAGGATAACGTCGAGCAGTCGACCACCACACCGGCAGCCAGTTCAAAAACGAGGCCACAAAGTGCCTCCACCAAATGCGAGGAGGGCACCATGTCAAGTGCCACGATATCGCTTCCCACACCGCCCAGACGGCGACCATGGGTACGGTACCTCGTACCAACCACCACCAAATCACTGCACTGCCTGCAAGCGAAAAACACGCCTGCAGGACCCCTGGCCGTAAGTGGACCGCCCGTGCAGGCAGCCCACGGCCACAGCGTCGGTTGTGCATCAGGGCTGCCCGCCCGCTGTGCCCGGGGAGCCCTCTTGAAAATGCGCCTGCTCACGCTGCGCTTCACGCCTCTCGTCCGTATAATGCTGGAACGCCTCCGTAGCCGCACTCCAGTTTGAGAGTGCTGGAGAAGGAGGACGGCGTGAGCCGTGGCCGGCTGGGATCCTGGACGTCCGCGGCGCATGGATGACACGGGTAGCAGCCCCATGACGGTCAACGGAAGAGGCAGGCGCACGTGCAGCACCACCTGCGGTCGGCTGATGTGCGAACGCCATGGGAGGAGGCGGCCATTGATGACGCGCAGGGGGGTCGCGAACCTCGTCCACATTCCTCGACCAGCGTGTATCCACGTGCTCTGACCTCATGGCCAGATGAGCCTCACGGGCGGGTGGCTGCGGCGAGAGAAGGCGCGCCTCCAAGTGGCGCAGGGCCGTCTGCAACCAGGGCACGGCTGTTTCCGAGTAACCCCACTGCACGTGAGTGAACTTCCGGTCGTCCCGCCCAAGATACTCGTTTGTGAACTCCGTTCGCCAAGGCAGACACCGTTGATCATCCATGGAAACATAATGCACCGGAATGGCGTTCGGGTGCGCCTTGCAGCGCAGCACGTGCGCCGACCCAAGCTCTACGTAGTTGCACAGCAAGGACTCGACGTTCCTTGCATAACCCCCGTCGTGCCTGTGTCCTGAGGCACGATGCGACAGATCAGCATAAGCGGACATGATAGCCCCCAACAGGTTGGCAGACACCGTCTGTCCCCCAAGGGGGAGGCGCCAGCCCATCTGCCCGCAAGAGATCGTCTTGTCGTGCTTCTTGGCGACTGCGCTGGTGACGCCCGGATGTTTCCGCATATTAAGACCCCGCTCCTGATTGCACACGCCCAGCTCATACACAACCCGCTGGTCCTGGCAGCGGTTCGTGTGTGCCACGGCAAACTTCACCATGAAAACGGTGAGGTTGCGGTGTTCCCTCAAGCTGCGCACCTCTGCCACGGTCAGAAACCTGCCTACTGCACTGACGGATGAGGTAGCCATTCGCACGGTGTCCCAATCCGATCCCGCCGGAGATGAAGGCCTCGTAGGAGACCGAGACAGGTGACGTGCCCGCGGCGAACTCGGAGGTGAAGAAGGTGCGCCTCTCGAGGAGCGTGGCCGGGCATCACGTGGATCCGCCCGCGTGCCAGCATCGCTCGCAGCAGGTGATGCAGGGCGCAATTCCCGTTGAGAAGGACGAGCGGCAGCGGCGCCAACGATCTGAGATGATGGCGCATGAGAATCCTCCACGGGCCCACCGTCGCTGGATGCCGGCGATGGAGTAGGCCCATGCATGAGGGCGAGGAAGGCACTGCGTGGCGAGCCCGGTGGCGAGCCACTGGCGGACCTGGCACGAGAAGGGCCAGCGGCAGCCTGGGGCGGCACTTCCACAGCCCGAGACGGTCCTGCCCCAGCGGCGGGGACAGGTGGCTGCGCAGGGGTACGCTTGGTGAGTCGTAAACGAGCCATGTTATCGGGCGGTGGTGGCCTACGCTTCGCGTCCGCATCGAGCGCCTCACGGCCCTGCCGCCTGGTGTTGACTGACTTGAGCATCTTCCGCATCTCCCCCAAGCGCACGTACTCCTGGGCGGCAGCATTCTCGGAGAACACCCTGCCAGGTCCCCCAAGCCCATCCCCCACTGGGTAGTACTTGGTGCTGGAATCCGAGAAGACAAGCTCTAGAGGAGGTGTCTCGCCGCCATGTCGAGTATACTGGCGGAGTATGCCTTCGGAGAGAGCCTCAATATCCACTGGGCAGAGGTATCGGAGCAGCTGGTACGTCCAGACGCCCGCGCTCTCGTACCAGTGAGGGAGCTGGAGCTCACCCAGGACCTCCTCGCGATTGGACACGCGCACGTGAGACAGCGTGCAGTGCAGCAGGTCAAGCTGCTGCGTGGCTGCGCTCGGCTGAACACAGAAAACACGCTTCCTCAGATCCCACATAAGGGTACCAGTGACTTCACCACTGGGGTACTTGAGCAGTGACTGGAGCGTGTTCTGCAGCTTTTGGATTGGGTTGTAATCGCATTGCACCCTGCTCTCCCGGGGCCTGATGACGTCCTGCTTGCTGGCCGAGGACGGCACCTGCGTCATGTAGTCGCCATCGAGCACCCAGCAGTCCTTCCGATCGTCGTGTGCCAGCTTTTGGTCCACGTATAGCCAGTTCGGGGCCATCAGCTGGTGCATGCTCACCCACTTCTGTTCGAGGCAGCGGGCGAACTCCACGCAGACATGCTCACAAGAGGGTCTGTCCGGCAAGTCCTGGGCGGGGTTCTGGAGGATGCGGCAGAGGCGCGCGATGTGATGCCGGTCCAGATACAACCTCTGGTCCGACCAGTGATAATCGAGAGGGGTGTCCAGCGACGGATGGTCCCCAGCATTTACCCGTGAAGGACTCCGTGTCCAGTCGGTGACCCACTTCGCGTGCCCACCCTTCCAGGGATCCGGCTCCTTGTATAACTGCTCGAGCAGGTGCTCCGACTCTTCCTGTACGGCGGGCGTCAACAACGGCAGGCTACTACGTCGGCCGCCCTCGAGAGAGCACTCCTGACTGCGACGTTGCGCCTCAATCTCTGCTGGCGTGGAAGTTCGATGTCGTGGGAGATCAGCAGGTGGTCTCGGCGAAGGAGGTTGTGACCTCACTGGTGACTCGTCATTGTCGTGGATGTGCTCGTGCCGAACCCCAGAAGCCGCGAATATCTCTTCGCTCGTGCTCAGAGGCGTGTGTCTCAGCCAATCACACTCTAGTCCCGGTCCGAAAATCTCTGACTGCAGACACACCACCGGGTCCACACGCCTGGGCAGGTCAGGACGCTTAGGTGGCGTCATGTCCACCAGCGGAAGTACCACCTGAGCGTTCATGCCCAGGATTGTTGGCGCATGCGATATAGCCACTCCACTCCCAAGCTTGATATCAATCATCAGGGAGTTCTTCAATGGCCCAGTACCTATCAGCAGGTCCCACGAGTTTTCTGGCTCGAAGGTCACGAAGGCGTACAGTCGGTGCAGCGTCATGTGCGGCGTGCCCGCAGCGAGGATGACGTCCACATAGCAGTAATGCGTGAACTTCGTTGGGCTGTTGTCACACCTGGTGACCTTTGCACCAGTGCGGGCCTCGTACACCGTGAGGCCCAGTCGCCTCACAACTGCAATAGAGATGATGTTGCAGTTTGCGCCGGTGTCCATGAGGATCGCCCGATACAACATGAGCTCTCCACCCGACGACACCAACGCCAGACCCTCGTATAACGTGGCGTTCTGCAGTTTGCAGATGGGCTGGACCTGAGCCATGAGCAACACCTGTTCGTCGGTCAAATGCTGCTTCATCTTTGCCCTCAGCGTGTCGTAGGCACGGGTCTTGATGGTACCAGCCCGCACATGTCCATGGTCACTGAAGTCTACCACCCCCAGGTCGTCCACGCAAGCAGCGGCTGCACACCGGGCGGCGGCGCTGTCGACCACGCCGTTGGGCATCTCGTCCAACGGCACCTCCTCGACTGCACAGTGTTCTGCACCATCTGCCTGGCGTCTCACCTGTTGCACAATCGCGTCGAGTGAATGCTCCAGTTCATGCTCGTTGACCTCAGTGGGCTGCTCTGGCTCCTGCTCGTTGGCCTCGATGGGCCGCTCTGTGGCATCACGTGGCTCGTTGCCCATGAGCTCATCCAACGCCAGGAGGTTCTCGAAGTCCTTGGGCAGATCGATGGCGTGCTGGGATATCAGGATGGCCGCGATTTGTGAGCAAGAGCGCACGGCACTACGCAAGTTGGACGCCAGCAGATGGAATTTTCTGCTGAGGACGTTGGGAGGAACGGCCCTGGGTATCTGAGCAGCCTTGTCAAACTCTTCCGGCGTCTTGGCCTGGAAGCTCTGCATCCTCTGAGTGCTGCCCAGGGCGACTGCTGCCCTGGCCTGGAGATCTGGTACGGGAATGATGCCTGCATCATGGCTACCCCCAAGCCTATCACCAGTAAGGCGGTCCTCCTCACTCTCCTCGTGCTCGGCCTGCTGGTTGAAGTTGGAGTTGTACTCAGACTCGGCATCGCTGTCTTCAGACTGGGCCTGTGCCTCAACGCCCTTGCCACCATTGGCCGGCGCTCCTGGCTGCAGACCTGCCAATTCCGCGGCGAGTTTCTCCTTCATCTCAGCGCTGGCTGCCACCTGCTGCGACTGCTGCGGCTTCTGCTTGGTCTCCGGCAGCTTGAGCCACTCCTTCGTGGTGATCCCCATCTTGTGGTCGTTGAAGCGGTGCGCGATGTTGTAGGCGCGCATCTGTGCGTTCTTGACCTCATCCGGCCACTTGGAGTTCTGCCTGTCCTTGAAAAAGTTCGGCGGCACTCGGGCCTCGCGACACCCCGTGTAGCAGCGCTCTGGAGAGTGGGGCAGCTTCGTGAAGCAATACTCGCACTGGAACTTCTTCGCAGCATCAGGTGGTGGCACCCTGCTGTAGGTGGACTTCTGACGCTCGGCGTTGTTCACCTCCCTCGAAGGCTTCTTGGAGTCGCTGCCAGCATGCTGCGCTAGCTCTCGTTTCTTGGGGTCTCTGCGCCTGTCCCCAGTCTTGGCGGCAGAACTCGAGCGTCTCATGCTTGAGACCAGTGCGGCCAGATCAAGCCCCAGCTGTCTGGCCTCATAACAGGAGTATACGCAATTGAGCCTGCGAGTCAGCTCCTGCTGCAGTGTGAGGGCCCAAGCCTCCGCATCGTTTTTCAGCTTGTCCTGCACCTCAACGATGATCTCCAAGTCCTCCCACGTGACCTTGTTGGGGGCGGGATGACTGACCCGCAGTTGTTCGGATACGCGATCCCGGTATTCTCTGATGCGCAAGCCCTTGACGCACTCCTCGATGTCCTGCCTGACAATGGGGTCCTCCACCTTCTTGCCGGTGTTGAGCGCCGCCTCCCTGCGACGCCAGCTCTTCACGTAGGCGAGACCGTCCTGCTCGGTGGTCTGCGGCTTGGCCACCAATAGATCCTCCTTCTCCTTGGTGCCCTTCATGAGGAACTTGGCTTCGAGCTCTGCAACGAAAGCCCTCAATGCCCAGAAGTAGTGAGAATCTTCCGTGCCATCTGGCCCCGTGAGACCCTTAGTAGAGGTTCCATCGCCTGCCCACTCGTCAGAATCTTCTCCATCCACATCACCTTCCTCAAACACCTTGCAAACTGCCCAGGTTGACCCTGGCGCCAACTCATGGAAAGGAGGCTGTGCGCAACGCACTGATCCTTCATATGCGTCTCTCAAGGTGAGATCCTTCAGGACATGGCAAGCGTGTGAGGCCATGACGCCATTCTTCAGGTACGCAGCACACCACCAGTCATATGCGACTGAGGTCGAATGATCGTCTCCTGCTAGAAACGAGGGCAGGCTGTCCCACAGCGATCTGAAATCTGGCCTGGAGTCAGCGAAAGCCTTCTTCTGCTGCTGACTGAGCGCCCAGAAAGATGCTGACTTCATGTGTCTACGCTTCTTAGCCTCGAAAGCGCGCTGTACTTTTGCTACCATGTCAACAAAGCGCCTGATGAAGAGCGCTCTGTCCTCATTCTTGCCACCGGTGTACTGAAGTTTGACCTCTTCCTTATCAAGCGCATGACTGTCTCTGTCATAATAGTCCATCTCGTCTACGTCGTCTAATGCAAAGAGAAACTGATTTGTGGGCGCTGAGGCTGCTACTGCTGCTGCAAGTGCTGAAGCTGCGAACGCTGTTGCTGCTGGTGATGCTGGCGCGGAAGGAGTGGATTCTGGACCCGACCCTTCTGCGCTCATATACCCCGTATCAAGGTCCTGACTGACTCGCTGTCGTGCCAGTCGCCGTGCCTCACGATCTCTGGCCCGGACAGAGGCAGCGCTTGGCTCTGTCTCGCCCTCCGTGGTAACGTACTGCGTTAATGCTCAGCTAATGGGCTCAAAGAAGAGTCCCTGCTCCCAGCGCAAAGCTCGTCCACCAGCAGACTGGAAGTTTGACTCAACGAGCTTAGGCCAGTGCACTGAGTGCCCCTGGGTTCACCTTGCTGAATAAACGAAAGAACGAAACGCGTGTGGGCAGCGAATGCCTAAAGGTCCAGCACTGCGCTTCAGCGCCCTGAATCAGCAGCAGATGCAGAGTATTCGTGCGAGGAAAATTAACGCTGGGCCAGTGTTCATAAAGAGGACAGTGACAGCGAGGGCAACTCCACAACCCCAAGAAATAGCACTGATATACAGCGGTGTGAGCTAGGCCAGTGTGCTGAGCACCCCTGGATTCACAACACCACTGCTAATCAGGGAAGCCATGACTGGCATGTAAGCTCACTCCCCAGTCCAGTCCAGCAAACAAGTACCAGGTCGCTGACAGAGTTGGAAGCTAAGCCAGTGTGCTGAGCACCCCTGGATTCGCAGCACTACTGCTGATTCAGAAGGTGGCCCGTGACATGAGGGCCTCACCGGCTGACCAATACTGTAGAAAGGATAGAAGAATTCTCCAACACATTGTGATCAGGCAGCAGAAGGGCACTCCAGTAGTGAGCAGCACTCCAGGCTGGAAACGTAGTTAACTCTAGATCCACCAGGCCACTGTGTCACACCAGGGAATAGACCACTCAGTTGTCGCCTTCAGAGTTGATGCAGCTGCCAGTCCTCTGGCAAGCTCTTCCTCTGCTTCAGGCTTAGGCCAGTACACCAGGGGTGTCCCTGGATTAACCGTCAGACAAAGTGGAGCTGCCCAAGAAACCGTAAGTTGCAGTTCCAGACATAGAGCAGTGGTTCACTGCTGATCCACTTCTTCGCTGGTAAATAAAAGCAGATGTCGCCGCTAATTAGCTCACAGGCCAAGCACACCTGCCTTTCCGCTAAGCCAGTACACCAAGGGTGTCCCTGGATTCACTTCAAACAAGGTGGCCAGCTGGAGAGCCTACTGGAAGATAGTTCATCAAGGTACACATTAGCTGTTGATCCACTCTTAGCCGGTAGGACAGGGCAGATGCCGCTGCTGATTAGCTCCCAGGTGACACACACCTGCCTTTCAGTTAAGCCAGTGCACCAGGGGTGCCCCTGGATTCACTTCAAGCAAGGTGGTCAGCTGAAAGAACCACTGAGAGCTGCTCATCCAGGTGTACATTAACTGCTGATTGACTTTGTCGCCGCCGCCGCCCAAGCTCATGCCGTGCTGATTAGCTCAAAACTGAAGGACACCTGTCAGCAGCTAGGCCAGTGCACCAGGGGTGCCCCTGGATTCGCTGAAGAACAAGGTGTTGAGCATATCACTGTGCAGAAGGAGACCGCTCATGACTAGTGAATTCAAAGCTGATCCGTCGCCGCCGTTACTGGAAGCTCTTTCAGTGCAAGTACCACCAAGTTCAGGGAAGAAAAAGGTTCCGCCAGTGCACCGTGGGTGCCCCTGGAGTCGCCTGACTTCCGAATCCGCTCTTTCAACTGCTGCTGACTTCTCGCCAAAGGGCCTTCACTTCCGGATTAACACTGAAATAAAAAGCCGCTCCGCGCAGGACATTATTGTTTTGAAAAAGTATGAAAACAGCAGTAAAATATATCCGTCAAAATTGATATTATATCACAAAATACGAATTATTGTGTGTACAAAAGCTGTGAGCAGAACTGTCTTAGCACTCTAGCACTGGCACGCGAACAGCCACCTAGTACTTGCGAAGGCAAAACAATAATGAGTCCACTAGCCTGACCTTCGGTCAGAGTCTACTTATATCTCAATGTCCTGTCACATTTCCCAAAACTGTAACGGGTTCTAGCCCTTAAATCTTCATCTAGCCAATGGAAAGTCATTATCCCATGCCAGCTCTAACAATGTTACCGTTTACCGCATTTTGACTGACACGTCAGCGGCAAAGGAGTCACTGCCATCTTCGTCTTATCATTCTCTGGTCACCTGATGGTGACTGTATCTTCTCTGACAAGTCTGCATCTCACAGATGGTCATCTTCGCAAAGCCTGTCATGCTGTCAACACTGTCATGCGCGTCACCAGCTGAACAAACCCGGCGCGGTACCATGAGAAGCCGGCGTTTGTTACAGGGTAGAGAACCGATTTTCACTCTCAAGAGTGCTTCGAACCGCAAGATTCACAGTTTAGAGTTTTCAATCTGGCGGTGAAAGCAGAATTTTGCCTGGGGTATAAATCTTATAATTCAACGTTACGATTTTGAAGATCTCTGGGAAGATAGCTTCCAGGTCATTATAGCACCTGGACATTATGACCAATAACCAAATGCCCTGTGGGAATCCTTTTTTTTCAGCCAATAATCTGGCCGCGATGTAGCGAATATCCAAAAGGGTTACATTCACTAAAATGCGAAAATGCGAAAATGTGCACCAATGTTCGTGCTGCGATGGCTTTGACCTGGCAGGCGAATTCGGAGATCGTGATTATAACTTTAAAACATACGAAGTGGGGGGGGTGTCGCGATGACAACGAGCATCGCATGACTGCGTCGGTTGACCATGATAATGATTAGGTTAAACACGGCCAGTGTCGGCTTTTACAGAATCGTGTCCGTTTTTGCAAAATCTGTCCGTTTTTGCAGTTCTTAACAGTGTCAACAACAAATATACACTCCGTCCAAAGACAAATTCGAGCATAACACAAAGCATTTCACACGCACACGCATTCACGCATACACGGTACAATAATATCATCGATATGTGCATAATTCAAATTATGTACTTCTATGATATGAGATACGTGTCTTTGTATGTTCCATGTTACATGCGTTCCTACCGAGAGACCTTGTATCGCTAGCATCTATGAAGCATCATTCCTCAAAGCAACCTCAAGAGCATCTCCACCATCACTAGGAGCGCTTTCTAGTGCTTCCTGCTTGCGTTCGGCGTAAGCTTTTTTCATTGCTGGCTTAGCACTTAGTTGCACACCAGTCTTTGCGAAGAGATCTTGGCCTTTGCGCTTCTCTTTCACACACACAATCCAGCGCATGCCTTGAACACCCTCGAGCTCGTAAATGAGCTTGTCTTCTTGCTTTTTCGCCCACCACATTCGTCGAAGTGGATAGGCACGGTCAGCAAGCCACATGTCTGGCACCAAAAACGCGCAGAAATCCTTGCAGTGTTCTGCGAAGTACATGATAGCCGCGTCACTCATTCCACTTGTAGGCGGTGCACAAATGACGTTTTGACCCAACACTTTCCAGTTGTCGTGCACACGAAAGATGTTCATAGGGACCCAGCCCTTCACATTTTTTGCTTGAGTGTCACTATCCACTGAAATAAACTTGAATTCGGCCTTACCGAAACGACTTTCTAAAACTGATTTCAAGTTTAGATTTATCTCGGAACCCGCGGCAAACAAGTCGACAAATGTTCGGCTTTTGATCTTCTTTTCGTGCATAAAGTTCGTCGGATTAAAGCTGTCTACGAGTAAAGCCACTTGTTCTTTTGGAACAACAGTGCGCTTTACTCGTACCTCTTTATCCGCGTGAACATCATCAAATATTTTCCGTGTCCATTCTTTGTTTATTGGCTTGATGGCGGGGAGGTATTCAACTTCCACGCACTCATGAAAGGCGGATGGGCTATTCATGAAACTCGCTTCATGAGAATCACGAGTCCGTCGTTGGGATCGCTGTGACGTTTGCAAAGCCATCATCTCAGCGTCATTCAAGTTTTCGTGCTTAAACTTGCGCTTAGGCATATCGTGCGTATCGCGGTTGGAAAGTTGCAAGTTGAAAAAAACACACACCACTGTTAAGAACTGCAAAAACGGACAGGAATTGCAAAAACGGACACGATTCTGTAAAAGCCGACACTAGCCGTGTTTAACCTAATCATTATGCCATGACACCATTCGGGTGTCATCGTCATCGTCATAGATTATGGGGTGAGGAGCGATTTTGGCCGTAGCAAATGTTTTGATCGGACTGCCACAATGTGCCACGTATTCATCCGCGTTGAATATCGGGAAACGGCAGATCCCAAATCTAAATTATATGCAATTATGTCATAAATAATTCAGAATACCCGGCGCGTTACGGGTTACAGCAGTGTGAATTGTATGAACCACTTTCGTGCACCACTTTCGAGAGGTGGCCTCACCAAAGTGGTTCACAGGTCCTGAGCGTGTTTTGGGCTGGTGACCTTGGCACCTTTGACTTCGACGACATCTTCCTTTGCCCCTCGCTCGCATGGCTCGACCGCTCATTCCGTATCTGTGACGTCGAGTTTTCTCCGCGACCCTACCCAAACGTGCTGCAGCGTACCGCCTCCCCTCAGGCTTTTCTAGAGATGGGAGTCACAACGAGATCCAAAAAGTCCCTCACGAGGGACAGCGACATCGACGCCTCTTTGAGGTTAATCGACGGGGTGCGGAACACACCGACGGCGGCTACGCCTTTTGTTCCTACCCCCAACCCGGCATCGAACGTAGACGCGGACGTGGCCGTCAGAAGTTACCTGCAGGAGCAGTCCAAGCTCGTCGACGAGATCTACAAAGCGCGTCTCCACCGGGCTTGGGCCAAGAGTATCCGTGAGGATATTCTTGGTGACAAGAAACATCATTTTCGCGGTACGGACGATGCTAGCCTTCTGTCCGACCTGGTGGTGCAGCTGCGTACGGAGTTTCAGTCGGCCGGGCTGGAGCTGTGTGCCTTTGACCTCGACGACCCTCTGGCTCCGGTGGTCGGCCGGGTGAATGGCCTTTTGTACGACGTTCTGGCTCTCGTGGAGGTGGAGAAGCACAGCAACGCCTACGTCTGGCTCACTGGTACGGATTCTTCGACTGACCGAGATGGACGGCGAGCTCTCATCGACGTTATCAAGGGCTGTGTGCCGGTGGCACTACGGGAGTCGCAGCAGGAGGAGCACGCCGCGTTACGTTATCCCGCAAACGTTGACCCGCAGCGCCGATTTTGGCTAAGGAACAACGTTTGGTGCGGGATAACAGAGCGTCTGACTGGACCCCGACGGAGGCTACCAGAAAATTAAGCCTCTACACCCGACTCGACCCGACCTTCTACGCTGCGGTGAAGGTCCGCTATCCCATGGCCGCTGACTTGACTCAGGTGTCGCTGGTTTCGCTCCGCTCCGTGGTTGTGGTAATTTACCAGGCTTGGGCACAGACGGGCGGGGGGAAGGCGGCTTCTGGCGCGGACGGCATCTCCGCGCACCTTTCCAGCAGCGAGTACGACGCCCTTCTTCAACAAAAGATCACGGACAGGGAAGATATCTTACCCCGATTGGCCGGCCCCGGGCCGACCTGAGTCGCCAAAATGAGGCCCGGGCCGAAGAGGGGCCGAAAGAGAAATTGCTTTGGGGCCGAACCAATTTGGCGCAAACTTCTAAAAATTTGATGAAAATTTTGCGATTTTTGCATTTTCTCATACTTAAGATTAAAATTTTCGCGCCTGCGGCGGGCATTTTGTAGTTTGGACCGGGCGGGCCGAAGGCGGGCCGAAAGAATTTTCGATTTGGGGCCGTACCAGCTCAACGGAAGATATCTTCCCTGATCACGGAGCTCAAGGAGCTCGTGCAGCGGCGACACGGTGAGGCCGCTCCGGTTGTGCATCAACAGCGGGAGCGGGTGCAGCAGCGGCAGCAGCAGCAGCGGCGGCAGCAGCCGCGAGGATTCCGTGTGGGGACCCACAAAGCCCCACCAGTGGGATTCGACCGCGACGATCAACGGGCGAAGCCGTTCTGCGGTAGGTGCAAAAAGGCGGGCAAAGGTGAGAGCTATCACTTTTACCGCGACTGCCCGTTGGGCGGGCGCCAACACCCGCCCACCTCTGCCGCGGCATTTTGCGTTCCCATCGACGAGGAGGACGCAGAGGGAGTGCGCGCACTCGCCATGTGTGCGTTGTTCCAGCAGGCAGCGGATGACGGGGCGGAGTCCTTCGCGCGTGCGGCAGCCGCGTACGGGCCGCCCGCGGTGCTTTGTGCGGGAGCGGTGGGCGGCATCGACGTGTCCGCCTACGGCTTCACCGTGGAGCAGCAGCCGGCTTCCGAGGGAGATGACATTCTCCGCCGGCTCGACGATCTTGCCGCGGAGGTTCACTCCGCGGCCAACCCGCAGGTACATTACACCCACGCATCTTTCCCGCCTCCTGCCGGCATTGGGCAGGAGGCTTCGGCTCTGGTGTGCGGACCCGCCGCAGCGGTGGCCACACCGGAGGAGCAAATTCCGGCAGGTGGTGCGGCGGCATCGGCATCCGCCGTGCCGGCCCCTGCTATGCCTGTCTCGCAGCCTGGAAGGGATGTGGAGCCCGCGCCACTTCAATCGGCGCGGGTGACCACCACAGCGGACGCGGACGGTGAGTTCGCTGGGTTCGTTCAGACCGTGAACCACGCCGCCATCGGGCAGGTTGATCTCACGGGTTACGACACGGACGATTACGAGGACCTCGCTGACGGCAGCTTCGTCGTGAGGCCGCGGGCTTCGACAATCTCGGCGAATCACTCCTCGACGCCCGCAGCCCGAGCACCTCACTCTGGTGGTGCTCTGGGGGATTGGCATGACGGTGCTCCCCGCAGCCACGGCTGTGGAAAGCCTCCGTGGGGCTTCCCCGCCCACGCGGGCTTGTGGGGGATGCCGTTTCTACTTTCCTTCATTCTCTTGATTTCTGTCATGGGAGTGGGGGCTGCCACCTATACGGTGGCCAATGACATCGACCCTGTGCAGGTATCGGGTCGGGCTGCGCCGCAGCCTGTGCTGTGCAGGGGAGAGGAGGCACCGCTTGTTACGGTGCCGTGTGCTATTCCGCCTCGTCTCCACCGGCGGGTACAGAGGCGGCAGGGCCTCTATATGGCTCCGGTGCCATGGCATCCCGGGCCGCCGCCGCCTGCCGTGTTATTTGAGGACGGTCCTCCGCTGTCGCCGGCGTCGTCTTCAGATGACGAGGCCCCACCTTCGGGCAGTACTTGGCAGCACACCGGTGCGGTGCAGCCTCCCGTGATCAACGAATCAGCAACACCGACTCCGTCAAATTCTCTGGCGAATGATTTTCCAGAGACCGACGCCTTACACTTTGGGCGCCCCGTATTGCTCCGCCGTGCTACTGCGGGCCACTACGGTGCTCATTGTGGTGACGGTGCTCCTCTGGCCTTTGACCCCGAGTAGTTATGTTTCTGGTTCTGGCAGTACACCACTAGTCTGGTGGTGTGCTGAGATCTACTTTGACCTCAACACGGTCTTCAATTTGGTTTATGATTTTACTTTGACACCTTTGAACTCTTCAATCTGACTTACTGGCACAGAGCTTTTCAGTAGTTTAGCAGGACTTGCATTGCCTGTATGGTTTCTCTTGTGCTGGTTAGAGGTTTCCAATTTGTGTATCAGAATAGCACAGTTGGATTAGCAGTTAGGACTTGTCACCCTGGCTTCTGCCCTAGAGATTTACATTTCTGACTCTCCTAGCCAGTCACCACCCACAGTGCTGGGGTGGTGTGCTGGAATCTGTATAGGCAGCCCTGACTGGGAGTCCCGGTGCAGCAGGGTAGATATCTTCCGCGGAGGTGACTCGGCCCGCATTGGGAATTTACTTCGGCCACATTTCGGCCCGTCTCGGCCCGAACCCAAAATTGCCCGCCGCAGGCGCAAAATTTTAATTTTAAGTATGACAATTTGTCAAAAATCGATAAAATTTTGGAAATTTATCGATTTTCCCCTCAATGCGACTCGGCCCATCCGCAACTTTTCCTTCGGCCCGCCTTCGGCCCGGGCCTCCGTGACACGGCCCCGGGCCGGCCAATCCCAGGAAGATATCTTCCCTGCGGTGCAGGCCCCTATGCCAGACCCCTAGGACCAACACTGGACTGCTGACTGATCTATAGGTTCGTGCTGTGACACACGCTGTGTCACAGGTAGGCTAGTTTCCGAGACCGTTGCGAGACCGTTCCGGGTTTATCTAGCTTAGGGTTTATTTATCTTATCACAGTTTATCCACACAGTTCGGGACCCGCTCTGATATCTAGTGAACTAGGATATTCCGGTATATTATTCTCCTTAGGTCCTTACCAGCCGAGCCTTCCAGTGCCGTCTTGAACTGGAGCATAAACTGTACCGCCAGCTCCGAAGAAGAGGCCTTCGAGCCTTCCGGAATCCCCATCCCCGGGGGGACAGTCTCAGTGGGACCCTCTGAGAATTCCTTTTTCAAATCTTTAACAACGCTGCCAAGATCCTCTAGAAAAGCTGAAGCCCGTTCCGGGAGTTCCAAATCTGCCTGCGTCTCGCCTTCCTCTGCGATCTCAAAGTTTGCACCCCGCAGCACCGCATCCAATAACTGGACAACAAATGATTGTGTTCCTCGCGACTTCAGGTCGTTCTTGAGCGCCAGAATCTTAGGCTGCAGCAACGATGCCTTTACCCCGTCGCCCAACGAGGCCATCTCAGCAACTTTCTTAATCTCCGTGCATAATGCAACAACGTTAGACATCTTGTTTAAAACTAGCTCAGCTTATAGAAAAAAAGGTGAAACTATTTTTCAAATCGAACTTGACTTCAGTGGTCTGAGCTAGTTTGAATTTCAAACAAGTGCAGGTGCCAGAAATTCTAACAGCTAAATAGGCACCTACCGTGTGCAAACCTGCACCAGGCTCTGTCGCTTTGTCTACTCTACTTTTGCGAACTTTCGTCTTAGAAAGGCTGTGAACATTGTCCACCCGGGCAACACTTAGTAACCCGTCGACCGGTCTGTCATCACTGATGACAGTGTTCGACCTCCTCCGAGTTTCCCGAGAAATAGCGCTGCCGCTACGGCCATTTCTCGCATGAACACTACAAGTTGTACTTGAACTGGTGTGTACACGTAGATCGTAGTGTCACGGCGACTAGCGACTAAATCTTGTAATTCGACATCGATCGACTAACTCAAAGTAAATAATTATCCCCGACTTGTGACTAAAGTAAAAGGGTAATACTACAGACGCTGGAATTCAGAATAGGAATTAATTACAACGTCTGTCATCCGATGACATCTCGCGATATCGAACTGAAGGGTGATGACGTCCAGCAGTCACTCACTGGCACAAGCGACACTCGACTGTGACACAAGTATCGCATGCGTTGACTTTCTGAGGAAGCAATTAAGTGCTGCGCACCAACAATTAGTGTTCACATTTTTCTCAACGTTCCTTCGCCTTGTGGGGCGGCCGGTGCTGTGACTGTTGTAAATATGCGCATGGATTGTTTGAATCCTCGACGGTTTTTTATTTTTCAGTTTGTTCATGTTGATATTTAAGCTCACGATATTGGGTGTGCGCAGTGTGTGTCGCAGGTATTCCGATGGATGCCGAGGAGGGACGCGTTCTTTTGAGGTGTGGAAGTCTAGGGCAACCTAGCTTGGGATGAAACCCAACCGCATCGGACTCGTGGTCACTTGCCCATTTAGTCACCTTGAATATGTACGCAAAGTTTGAGGAGCAACGACTTAGGATGAGGCATCGGCTGTTTTATTTTTATGGGTTTGTGGCTAATTCGCGACCTCTTGAGGTGTGGGAGTCGAGGTTGGTGTATGCCAACCTTGCTTGGGCTCAACCCCAACCACATCGGACTCACCTCATTCACATTTTTTTAACTTCACTGCCATGCATCGTGTGTTTTGTTGAAGTTTGCTTGGGTCTTAGGCTGATTTCTTTTTTGGGTTTGAAGTTATCTTCGCACCCAAAAATAAATTCAGCCATTGCCTTGTATCCACGCAATACACCTCAAACTTGGTAGTTGTATTGCTTGGACACATTTTTATTGATACACACAACGACGAAGCCGCAGGTTGCGTGAGGCTTAAGGTATGTAAGTAAGCAAAGATGATATGAACTTTCCATGAACCCAAATACGAATTCAACCTAAGACTATAATCCTAACATCATAAGACCCAACTTTGCATAACTACTGAAGCTACAATAAAGATAACAATATGAGTTCGATGTGGTTGGGTTTGAGCCCAAGCAAGGTTGGCATACACCAACCTCGACTCCCACACCTCAAGATGTCGCGAATTAGCCACAAACCCATAAAAATATAATGCTGGACTTTAGGTTCAGGGTTATTATTATGGGCTCTGATAGCCCCTAGCCTGACCCGTCTCTGATCGGAACCGTGACTCCGCTAGTAGCTAGGATGACAGTACAGTAGTACTGTACTGTCAGTCATTACTTCGTATTATCCGGGTTTCCGAGATGCATGATAAAAGCACTCGGCCGGACTGTTTATGGGAGCTTAGCCAGTTTTACCCGAGCGGAACACCTGTTCTCGCAGGTTATGCGCGTCACCACTTCCCTAGTAATTCTGATGGCACAGCGCCTAGCTGTTGCCATGTTTGGCTAAGTTTTGACACAGAGATGGGGTGGGCGCCCCCTTAGGCAGTAGTTCATCTTTCCGCGGTATGGCCTTCTTTTGAAGTGGAGATCAGTTTTACGGAACATTTATCGGCAGCAGTATCGTCGCTTATTATGGCTTCTTCTTACGTTTCACCTGGCCGGTGGAGAGGACATTCCGCGTATTGTGGCTCGCAACCACTTTTAGCCAATCGGCTCATGACCTGTCTGATGTTGTTCTTGTTACTGAGGCTTCTGCAGGGATTGGCCGCTGCATTTTCTGATCTTTCTACTGCCGCCACTCTAGCCCACGCTCCCCATCTCACCGTCATTTTTATTATGGATACACCGCAAAGACCACGTACGCGCGCTAGAGCGCGTAAGTTAGCGACGATTTTCGATGATGTTGGAGCGTTGCATGCAGCCACGCCCACGACTCCGCACGATTCGGCTGCGTCGGAGTCCTCGACTGCGGCTGCCACACTCGTTCATCGGTTGCGCAGGGATTCATTCGACGTTCAGAGCTCCAAAACCGCGGCAACGAAGGTATTAGGCGACAAAGCAGCAAAATTCCGTGGGGACGAATCATCGGCTTCGGACATTTTTTCTCAATTGGTGTCCGAACTTCAGCAGCTCTTCACACTGCAGTCGCCGGCATTCGCACCCCTGTTTGATCTGACTGCTGCTGACACCCCTGTTCTGCCTGCTGCAATGAGCTGCTGTACTCTGTGCTGCTGCTGCTGACTGCGCCAGGGTCTCCTGCCCGTAAATGGGTAGAGGCTTCTGGTGCGGATGTTCCTGCTGATGGCAAACGCGCCACCCTGGAGGTGGTGCGTATGCTTGCTGACGCGTCGACTCCGTTCGACGCTCTGACTGAACTGCTTGACGTGAAGATTTCTGACGAGGGTGACCCTGATGCGGGGATTCGCCTTTTCAACAGTTGCCTTCGGGATGCACAGCGTCTGACGACGCTGCCCGAAGACGCTGTTAAAAGGCAGTTCCTCTCTGCCCTGTCTGGACCGGCTTACGCCACGCTGGTTGACTCGTTTGCTCGAGCTGACCAGCGTGCGGCTGTGAGTCTGCTCACCTTGCAGGCACGAGTCCGTGAGCAGTACCGCTGTGGGCGGCTCTCGGGCAAGCGCACTGCGGGGCGACCCATGTCTGT
The DNA here is from genome assembly GCA_001247695.2 of Cymbomonas tetramitiformis. NCBI lineage: Eukaryota > Viridiplantae > Chlorophyta > Pyramimonadophyceae > Pyramimonadales > Pyramimonadaceae > Cymbomonas > Cymbomonas tetramitiformis. The sequence goes on along the minus strand of LGRX02035924.1, from coordinate 51,739 downwards.
TGCATCTTGCACCACTGACACTGGCCTGGCTTCGGCCATTGATCGGCTCAGTGCTCAGTTGGTCAAGTTGCAGCGGGATGTGGATTCCCTTAAGAAGGGTGGCTCCAAGCCCCCTGGGAAACACACTCCGCGCAACTTCCACCGACCTGGGGTGCAACCGCTTGCTCATTCCGCCTCTTCGGAGGTGGCTTTTGACAAGCGGTCTGGCACCTTTGTCCCAACGTGCAGGCACGAGAAGTGCCGCGCCGTTGGGTCAAAGCATTGGCTGAGTGAGTGTCCTCACAAGGACATACACTCACCCAATGACCATTTCGGCATCCTACTGCCAAGCCGTTGAGTCCTATGACTCCGACGTGCTTGCCCTTCGTTTTCAGCGGTACTTTGACGCTGGGGATGAGGGGTCCATGGAGCACTTGTGTGCTCTCGTGGGGCAACCTGAAATCTGTGAGCTGTCTGCGCATTCCTTTGCTCCAGAGCCTACGGCTCTGCAGCAGTTCAAGGATGCCGCTGCCTCTGCTGAGTCTGCACCTGATGAGCACCTGTCCATTGGCCGTGTTGCATTTGCTGAGGTCAGCGGTCCGCTTGCTGGTGGTGTCGCCGAGCCGACTGCCAGCAAGCAGCTGCTGCCGAAGGCCTCTGCGCCCGTGCATGGTAAGCCGATTGACTTGCATGGGGTCAGCAGTGCCGCCTTTGTGCCGCCGTCTGCCTCTCTGGCTCTCGGCCCGATGGCTTCTGCTGACAACTCGTTCAAGACATTCAACACTATCCACCCTGACTGGCTTGACGTTGACCCTGAGCCTGTTGAGGTGTGTGATTCCGATGACGATGAAGTCTGCCTGACTGAAATTGAGGGGGGTGCAACGCCGGCGACTACGGCACTTCGGCGATTCGGGGTCCCCAGAGGCTCCAAGCCATTTGGCATCGGTCAGTTTGCACTCACTCTCTTCATGGTGGCTACATTTCTCTTCAGTGCTACGGCGATGCCGACACTCGTGGTCAGCGGTGGTGTCAGGGGCCTGGTTGAGCCCGGAGCCACTTACGACCACGGTGCGGTTCATCTCGGTGGTGCATTGCTGGATTCTCCTTGCCCGGCTCCAAATTCTCGGGCGAGAATTCCAAGTTCTCGGGCGAGAATTTTATGTCACGTGGTTACCACTGGTTCGTCAATGCCGCCGCGGGATGTGGAACCGTTCTTTTCTCGATCGACCTCAGCGGCTCTGCAATTTGAGAGTCTCGACACTCCGCTTTGGGATCCGCCTGACCCACTTGGGTCTGGTGGTGTCAACGCCTTTCAATTATCATCTCAACTCACTTCGGAAGTATTTCTGCCTTGGAATCCGACCGCTGAACTCGGCTCTGCCGACCAGCTTTGCAGTGGCTGAGTGTGCTTATCTGTTATCCTGGTGGTTTGATTAGCCTTGGCCGCAGTAGTGGGTTGTGCCGGGACAAGTCCCCGGGCACCCAGCTTAAAGTATATCTGTTTCCAGTGAGTTGCTGTTTGTTATCTGTTTAGTTAGCTCCGCTTGCCTAGCCCTATTAGCTACGGTCACAGCTCCGGGTGGTGTGCTGGACTTTAGGTTCAGGGTTATTATTATGGGCTCTGATAGCCCCTAGCCTGACCCGTCTCTGATCGGAACCGTGACTCCGCTAGTAGCTAGGATGACAGTACAGTAGTACTGTACTGTCAGTCATTACTTCGTATTATCCGGGTTTCCGAGATGCATGATAAAAGCACTCGGCCGGACTGTTTATGGGAGCTTAGCCAGTTTTACCCGAGCGGAACACCTGTTCTCGCATATAACAACCAATGCCTTATCATAAGTCGATGCTCCTCACACTTTGCGTACATATTCAAGGTGACCGTATTGACAAGTGACCACGAGTCCGATGTGGTTGGGGTTGAGCCCAAGCAAGGTTGGCATACACCAACCTCGACTTCCACACCTCAAGAGGTCGCGAATTAGCCACAAACTCATAAAAATAAAACAGCCGATGCCTTATCCTAAGTCGTTGCTCCTCAAACTTTGCGTACATATTCAAGGTGACTAAATGGGCAAGTGACCACGAGTCCGATGCGGTTGGGTTTCATCCCAAGCTAGGTTGCCCTAGACTTCCACACCTCAAAAGAACGCGTCCCTCCTCGGCATCCATCGGAATACCTGCGACACACACTGCGCACACCCAATATCGTGAGCTTAAATATCAACATACACAAACTGAAAAATAAAAAACCGTCGAGCATTCAAACAATCCCTGCGCATATTTACAACAGTCACATATTTACACCGGCCGCCCCACAAGGCGAAGGAACGTTGAGAAAATTGTGAGCACTAATTGTTGGTGCGCAGCAATTAATTGCTTCCTCAGAAAGTCAACGCATGCGCTTGTGTCAGTGAGTGACTGCTGGACGTCATCGTCATCACCCTTCATCTTCAGTTCGATATCGCGAGATGTCATCGGATGACAGACGCTGTAATTAATTCCTATTCTGAATTCCAGCGTCTGTAGTATTACCCCAAGTAAAAATAATTCAGCCTCCGACTAATAATTTCGCCTTTGGCTTGTGACACTGTGTCACGTGTCTATGTCTGCTAAGCCTCAAACAATTTACAGTTCGTTCCGAGATCCGAGTTGCCGGGTTTACATGGCTGATTTATTTTAATACAAATTTTCTAGTTTAGATTTTAAAAAACTTTTACTTTAAACCCCCTTAATAATTGATTTTAAAAATGTCACAAGTGTAGATATACAAGGGGTGGGCTTGTCGCAAGTCTTGGATGCACTTGCGTGGAAACGGGGATGCACTTCGACTTGCGACAACGAGTCGTGTCACATGTAGAATATTGAAATACTTTGTATATTTATATATAAAGATAGTGTCACGTTGCCAGCTTGCCACCCGTTGACAGTTATGAGTTTTCTAATCGGCTACGGCTACAGAGCCGACAAATGACACATTTGTAATGGAAACTCGGCCGCTGCAAGAAATCCGCGCACAAAAATAGATAAAAATTCTCAACTGCGCTACGTAATCAGCGAACAAATTCTCACTACGGAACGCGCAGCGAGACACTTCCACACAGTTAACCAGAACACGGCAAGAAGCCTTCTCAGTCACTGAGACGGCTCTTATGGCCTCCGACCGATTAGAAAACTGAGAGTTTTCTGATCTGTGACAGGTGACTGGAAGTATGACAGTCACCGGGAACCGATCTGAAAACTGAGGTTTTCTAATCGGTCGGAGGCCATAAGAGCCGTCTCAGCGACTGAGAAGGCTTCTTGCCGTGTTCTGATTAACTGTGTGGAAGTGTCTCGCTGCGCGTTCCGTAGTGAGAATTTGTTCGTTGATTACGTAGCGCAGTTGAGAATTTTTATCTATTTTTGTGCGCGGAATGGAGTGGTACACGGACGCTGAGAAATGCCAGCTCAAGATTACGGAGTTGGAGGCGCGACCCCAGTATGTGGCAGCGATTATTGCTTTTGGTGAGGGAGAGGAGCTTACGCCTGAACAGGGGAAGCTGATGGTCCAAATGGGTCGCTTTACCAATCGGTTGGCGCAATTGTTGGGGGACGCGACTCAAGCGGCTGGAAAGCGTGGGCGCCCTTGGGAAATGCCTGTGGACCTGGAGAACTTTCCAGGGTCTGATCGTGTGGAGCTGACTAGGGCCACGAACGAAAAGGACAAGGACAAGGGGTTGCGCAAGCAGTATGCTGAGGTCCAGCACCACTACGTCGCTCACGTCACGACGGTGGCGGCGGTGAAGGACGTTCAGCAATTGGTGGTGGGTTTGGAGCTGCCTGAGGACGCGATTAGGGCCCTTGAGCGTGTAATGGACCTGGCTGAGAAGGGCAGGGAGCGAGCACGAGCTCGTGCCAAAATGTTGGCAATGGTCAGCGACAAGGGGCCTGAGTTGGGTTGGCCGATGTGCGAGAAGTTGGAATTGCGCTCGTATGTTGACAACGAGGAGGAAGACAAGGCGATGCGAAAAGCCGAGAAGTTGGTGAAGGCGGAGAAGCAGGTGGCTGCTGCTGCAGCAAAACAGCGCGACCAGCCGAGGGGGAATTCAGCAGGGGAGCGTTTTTCTTATGAACATCCTGTTGTGAATGTACCTTCCCCTCCTATACCCCAAGATGGTGTGAGGATCCAGTGCTGGAATTGCCGCCAATGGGGGCACCACCAGAACGACTGTACCCTGCCTCGCGGTGCTGGTCGTGGCCGTGGACGTGGTGGATTTTGACCGTGTGGCCACGAGTGCCGTTGGCCATGAGTGCCGTTGCCGTACGTCGGCGTGTGATCGCAATGAACTTTGGTCTGTGCGGAATTGCCAGACGTAGGAATGAATTTTGAAGAACCCTAATTTGTATGGCGTGATGCCGTGGTAAGCGAGCACGAGTCTCGCGTGGTGTGAATTGTGCGAGTTTTTGTTTGAGTGCTTTTCAAGTTTCTTAATTGTGCTTTCTTTGATGCGTAGATGCTTTCTTGGGGCGATGTGTCTCGTGGACGTGTATTGGCGTCGTTGCCGCGATTGTGTGAGTCTTGATGTTTTGACGGAGTGTCGATGTGAGTGCTTAACTCCAATTGTTTTTGCTGTGTTGTCTTAATGCTGTCGGTAAATTTTGCAGGTTTGGGCTTCTGGTTTCGGCAGGCAGCAGGGCGGTCTTGCTGAGTTGCAATGCTGGTTGAGTTTGTTGCAATGCTAGTTGAGTTTCTTATTTGCCCCTTTTCCGCACTGCTTTGTGGTGATCTTTGTGGGCTTGCAGCGGCCGAGTTTCCATTACAAATGTGTCATTTGTCGGCTCTGTAGCCGTAGCCGATTAGAAAACTGAGAGTTTTCTGATCTGTGACAGGTGACTGGAAGTATGACAGTCACCGGGAACCGATCTGAAAACTGAGGTTTTCTAATCGGTCGGAGGCCATAAGAGCCGTCTCAGTGACTGAGAAGGCTTCTTGCCGTGTTCTGATTAACTGTGTGGAAGTCCCGCCCCCCGCCCTTGAGCAGGTAGCACCGTGGCAGCGGTGATCGGAGTGCACTAGCAGCAATGGGATGGAAGATTGTCTTTTGGCCCGCAGAAGGGCGGACGGATCTTTGTTAGGCTCCGTAGAGAGTAGGCTGCGGCATTGCACCCGTGCAGTACTGACTGTTTGGCAGAGGCTGGCAACAGTTTTCCCTCATGGGGGCCTGCGAAGGACCCTCATGCTAGTTCCTGCTTTAAGTGCTGTACGGTAGGCTTAGCTGGGTGTTGGTGCATTACCGACATACCTGACTTGCGATGAGCAGGTACCCTGTAGCTTTGGAGGGTTTCAGCCCCAGCTAAGTATTTGAACCGTAGCCTAACTCTGAGTGAGAGAGCCGGATATTTTATGTCTCGTGGTGTCGGGAGTGTGGGTACCCCTTGGGATAGCATCCGTGAGAGGTGGGACCTTGTGGGTATCGATTTGGGCTAGGGTAGTATAGAGTAGTCGTATGTCATTATAATTTCCACACGCAGTGCAGCGGCCGAGTTTCCATTACAAATGTGTCATTTGTCGGCTCTGTAGCCGTAGCCGATTAGAAAACCTCAGTTTTCAGATCGGTTCCCGGTGACTGTCATACTTCCAGTCACCTGTCACAGATCAGAAAACTCTCAGTTTATATACCATTCTTGTTCTAGATTCTTCGAAAAGCAGTGGAGTAGTTTCCTCCTCCTGGTTTGTACAGTTGTATGTTTGTTTGGTTGGAAATCACGTGTGTGATGATGCAGCTTAAAATTTTGGTTTCACTCTGTCGGTGAAACAGGATTCTCAGTTTACGATAGCCTGTAACCACTTTACCAAGATATTGAATTTATCTTCAGTTCCCTTGTAACCCGCATCATCTTGAAGAGCGACGGTCGGTGATTGCCGCAACCGCGGACCGAGTTTTCCGCAAAGTGTTCGTGAGCATGCACAACAAGGCTGCATGGTGAGACTTGCTAATCTTATTTTTTCCAGGAGAATGTGAAAATAATTTCATAGGTGATTCACGTCAAGCGATCTTGCGGTGAGTTGCAGTATACACCAACCCCATACACCACAACGCACTTCCCCGACCTTTCACGACATAGTATCCCAAGCAACGGATATTGATAGGGAACCAGGCTTTGGTATTGCCACGTAGAAGCTGACCATCTATCTACGAGAAGCTCTCAAACTGTCGATGCGTGTGAGCACGTCGAATTTTACCTTCCGCCTACCGCCGGATTGTTTACACGTTTTTTACATGTCCTTTGAGTCTCCTCGCAAGTGTGAAAACTCATAATTCACGGCTGTGCTTAGGACATCCCACACGTGCCAGGAAGCCGTAAAGTCATATACTATGTTTGCCTGTAACCATTTCTCCACTGCAATTGAATACAGAGAGTAATTTCAGATGTTTGGATCGGCTCTGACTTGCCTGTGTCCGAGCACCTCTTACTAGTACCTGAGAGCCTCGTCATAGGGGACTTGTAATGCGTTGCTGGAAGAGCTCGCAGGTTCCCCACAGTGGCTCAGTAGACTTTAGAACTTCTCATTGCCTGGGTCTTAATACATCACCTACCCCCCCCGCCCACACACACACACACATTGTGCTGTGTTGAAAGAATACAGTGTAATGCTACGTTGGAGAGTATAACATGCAAGAATAGTCACACCCTAGCGACTCTGAATCAGTGTCTTGTGTTCTCAATCGCAAACTCTAAAACGCCAGATCTCCATCCACACACTCTGAGTGGTGCAATTTACCCGAGGGCAGCCCACTCTCACCCTAGTGGATAAAAGAATCATGCAAGGTCCCCCAACACACGGAAAAGACAACAGCATACAAATACCGCTGAACGTTTTTGTGCGTGCGTGTGTGCGATGTACTGGCGGGTGGCTCTTCGGCGAGGTTTGACGTTTTCTTGGATTTGACAATCTTGCTTATCGGCAGGCCTTCAACAAACCTGTCAACGTTCCGACTGTGAAGTACCAGATGGCGCTGACCTTTGAAGGATTTCTGGGAACGCGTCGACGATCTACAAACGTGCAAAAAACGCTCCTCGCTGTTTTATCCCTCTCAATAGCTCTCGGCGATATCACCGAAGATGAACATCAAGGTATTTCTCTGCTTTGCAGCGCGGTCAATCCACGCAGTTAAGGGAGAGGCTGCCCCCAACCTTTGGGCTAAACTGAGCAAGTCTGCTTGCGGCTGAGCGCAACACCAAGTTCCAAGTCTAGCTGCTTCGTGCCATCAAGCAAGACAAAATCGCTGCCCGACATTCGTCTGGTGCCCCTAGCTTGTGTGCTCGTACAAAGCATAGGTCAGCCATGACCTACCTCTTGCACACCACCTTTTCTCCCCAAGACCTTCGACGCATCAGCCGGTGTAGCAAACGAGCGCCTTACCCAACAGCAATCCCTGCGAAATGCTGTGACGCAGATGGTGGATTCTGCCAACGTAGCGTCTTTCTCAGTTCGAGCAGTTTCACTTGCTCGACTGTGCCATTTATTTACACTGCGCGCTTCCCCATAAAGGACGGGTTTCTCTTGACCAGCACACGGGGGCGCCCTTTCAAGCTGACGTTCGTTATCGATAGACTACTTTGCTATACCTCTTTTAGGACAATGCCGTGGCTCATGTCCCTGTGAGGTTCTTAATCACGTCGAGCCTACAGACCGCGGATGCGGGCGTCAGCGTGAGTCGAATAGTGCTCTGAACAGTGCTCAGGGCTCTCGGCACACGCGTGATCCTCTGATGCTCGAGACCAGAAGAAGAGGCCAGATCAACTTTTGCGCCGCGCCGCGAGATTTTTCTGCTGTTTCGATGAGTTGTAAGACGAGCATACTGGTCGAAGGGGCTCAGGTCTTTCTGAGGGCATGGTCTTGTACGTACCAGAGAACGCCGGCATGCATCCGTCTGAGCTGCGTGGAGCCCTGTCTTCATGGCCAACCCAGCGAGCGGCTGCCGGGGCGTCAGAAGTCCTGGACGAGGAGGTAGAGCTGTCGGACCCCCAAAACGATTTGGTGCCTCAAAGGGCTGAGGCCCTTGCTGCAGACCCCCCTCTGTCAGATCGTCAGCCATCCGTGACCCCTCTGGGGCGCTGGTTGAAGGTACTTTCTGATTTGTTTGCGTCCTTCACCCGCGGTAAAATCCAGTCACATACCACAAGTGAAATGCCAAGATACTCAAACACGGAAGATACGTGGCTTGCCTCGGACTTTAAGGCACCAGATGCCCCCCCTGCACCGTCCCAGCCAGAACTGCCCCGCCCAGCGCCAGTGGAGACAGTAACCCCTGATGACAGCTTCAACTCCACCACTCCCTCGACACGCCTGCGGATAGCACCCGCTCCCTCTCCAGCTCCGCCACCACCTGCGGATAGCACCAAACCGCAGAAGTTTTGCGAGGCGGGCATCCCTCGACCGCCACCCTCCAAGAGCGGCTCAAAGAAGCTGTCGAAGCCGAAGAGGTTCTGCACCCCTGCCTTGGACCCCTCGGCCTTGAACCAGCAATACGTGCGGCCCTACTTCAATAGGCACCGTGGGCAGACTGGAATCCTCATGGGCACGGGACCGTCCTTGGAGAAGTTCCACTATGTTACGAAGGACCCGGCAGACCGTCGGGTGGTCATCTTTGGGGTGCGCCTCACGTCTCCCGGTGGCGTCACCCCAAAGGCATCTTGTGCGCCTCACGTCTCCCAGTCGCGTCACCAGTATATTTGTCATATTTGTAGCAGTATTGCTCCAAGGCAGTTGTTTTTGCTCCAGTGTGTCTACCCCGTTGTACCACCCCTGACAGTCTCATGATGCTCCAGTGTGTCTACCCCGTTGTACCACCCCTGACAGTCTCATGATGCTCCAGTGTGTCTACCCCGTTGTACCACCCCTGACAGTCTCATGATGCTCCAGTGTGTCTACCCCGTTGTACCGCCCCTGGCAGTCTCCATGATGCTCAGTGTGTCTACCCGTTGTACCACCCCTGGCAGTCCTCTGATGCTCCAGTGTGTCTACCCTGTTGTACCACCCCTGACAGTCTTGATGCTCCAGTGTGTCTACCGCTGTTGTACCACCCCTGACAGTCTCATGATGCTGAGCGAATGAGTTTGTAGATTTCCCTGCTGTGCAATGGTGGCATGCACCCATAGCCCTGCTGCTCAAGGATTGAAGGGCTCTCACCTCTCTTCTGGTGGTATGTTTTATTGAATGACCTGTGCTGCAGCTCGAATGAGCAAAGACCTTCCCATGTTCAGGTAGACCCAAGCACCTGTCTGTCTGTAGCCTTAACCCTGCTTGGCACATATTTTCTGAGAGATCCAGCTCAGCCTACGCTCGTCGTGGTGAGTACCTCACTCTTTCCCAGGACAAGATTCCGCAGCGGCCGCGGCCGGTTGAGCCAAACGTGCCGAGCGCTGGAGCAGATCGCTGGGGGAGGCCTTTGTCCTTCTTGGGTATTCATGATGAGGGCGAGAATGGTTGGTGGGAACAGACGAACGGTGCCATACACTGGCGGCGCAAGGTGGACTACCTCTTTGTGCACCACGGGTTTGGGGAGGATCCGAACGTGAAGCGCCAGCTGATGCAATATCACCCGAGGAAGCAAAAATTCTTCGGGCACTTCCCCTGTTGTCCCAAAGCCGGATTCTCAGCGGCTGACGTGATGCTCTCCCCAAACACCTCCCAGTTCCAAGTTCAGTCCTTCATTTGCGACCGCCAGCCGTTTCCGCTGGTCGCAGATGTTGGAAGGTATCCTTTTGGCGGCTCCTGTTCTGTCATCTTCAGCGCCCTCCAATTTGCATTATACACTGGTAAGTCACTTGCTCCGCCCACTACCTCGGTCCACACCTGTGCTTGAGGTGGCTGCCCTCCCCCCCCTTCACACCGGAGCTAACCCTTCCGTGCCCTAAGCCCTCAACAAAGTCTTACTCGTGCCATGCTGTTACTTGTCGCCACCTGAGCAGGTGCAACCAGTAACATGGAAACAAGGGCCACCACTATGAAGTGCACAAAGGCTCATGCGCCAACGCTAAGCTCCCAGGATTTCTCAGTTTGGCATATCTGGGCATGGGGCTGGCGCAGGAATTCACAACCTGTTTATTGTGGGTTGTGACACGAGCGAGAATGGATACACGAAATCGGGTAATTTGGAGCACAAAAACCGAAATCTGAGTGGCGTGGGGAAAATCTTAAAGATGTGGAAGGAGGCGGTTGCCTGGATGAAGAAAGCGTATCCACATGTAAATATCCACGTGGTGAATGCCCTGGGTTTAAAGGGCCTTGGTTTGAAGGAGGTTTCTCACGTTGTATGGACACGGGACCATATTCAAAAAGCAAAGAGTGTTGCTGCAGCGATGAGACACAAAACAAACCGGACAAGTATGGTACAATAATTTTATAATAATTCAGGCATGCATACACATGAAGTCCCACTTTTCTTTGTTAGATTGTATTGAAACAGAAAGCGAACCGACAGCCTCCAAAGTGCTGTCCAGGAGTATAAGTGATATTATAAGCATAGTCAGCTTCGCAAGACTGGCGTATATCATACTGATGATATAGTACGTATTGTTGTGACTGCAGTGTATACATAATATATTCGTTATTGCGCCGGTGAGGAGATCTATTGCATAATATCAGGGCGGTATGCCTCAATATACATCGTCATATGCTGACACACGACAACGTTCTTTACACAAGTGTGGGTGTGTTTACGTTTATCTCAGCAGCATGAATATGCCACGATGGGTATACTATATCGTGAATGTCCGGTATCATCATCAGTCTGCTGCTACATTTTACACTATCATGAATTGCCAATGCAGCCTTGTATGCCCCGCGTTCGCGCCGGGAGAAGTGTCGCGTGTTAAGTCGCGGCCCGTGTCTACTATCGGATCGGCCTCTACTGTGTGTGGTACATGCGGCAAGTGCGTTATTGTGGTAAGCCAGGGATGATGTTTAATTATTGTATTGAAACATGTGCCATTTGGGGAGGAAACGATTGACATCCTTATTTCGATTTGATGTTCCGAAGATATGCTGGAGTTTTCGAGAGCATAAACTGGGTGACGACTTCCGTTTATCAAAGCTTCAAAGGTGTATGGAACGATGCGATCTTGTCCTTTATAGCATCCTGATATAGCATTCATAAGATAATCCACTAATATGTTGAATTAATAAGGGATACCCAAACTTTGGGGAAATTGTTTCAAACATATTTTGTGCTTAAAATTTTCGTTTATATGTACAAGATGAGTATACACGCCCTTGTGTGTGTGGTTAAAAGTATGCAGCGCTGGTGTTTGCGTTTTCGTGACTAACAGCAATGCCATGTCATCTGCTTTCATAAATAAACGAAAATGAACGGACGGACGTGCTTTATGTAAGAATGCAAAATCTGTCGACAAAAGACAAGAGAGAGAGTTCCTCGCCAAAAGTCAAGTAAAACATTTTGTCAGTCATCGAAAAGCTCTGCGATAGTCCGAGGTGGAAAACATTGAACTTGTAGGACAACATGACTGTTTACTGCTACCGTGCCCTGTGATTTTCTCGCACGTTCACAATTCATTAGATATTCGAGCTGACGTCAGATGAGGGAAACTGAGCTTTTGACGGAGGTTTTGACGGCTGACGTGGTCCGATGTGGAGGGCAGGTTTGACGTCAGACAGCGGAGCTTTTCACTGACGGACTTTTTTACCCGCCTTTTTGCGAGAAACTCCGTAATAGCAAAAACAAAGTCAATTACGTGTGCAGCACATCATTATACGTTGAGAGTCAAAGAAACCAATCATAGCAAAGTAATTCAGTACCAATAGTTGCAGCCAGTGATGATCGACAAATATTAAATTCTTGCAAAGGGACCCTCAGATAGACAAACTCACAGGTTACAGTCGAGTTATGCATCAATATCAAGGGATGGCCGTTAACACATCAGTGCCACCTCGATCAGAAGCCGAGTCGGTTCAGTTTGGTTGCGTGTGTGTGTGTGTCGTGCTCAGCTTTCATCATGCGCGCTAAACGTGAGTGCAACTCGTTAGCTTGTTCCCTAGGAATGATGCGGCCTTCCAAATAATTCTTATCATCTTCCTCTTAAGCCTAGACGAACACATCACCTTCGAATGGTCACATCTAATCACATTTTCCTTGGTTGACTGTTGGCACATCGACAGTCACTGAAACTTTTTATGGTGCCGCTATATATATATATATATATATATATATGCAATTCGGGACACTAACATCTCGATCTAAAACTCAAAACTCAATCACCGAGAACATATCATGCAAAAGGACTTCCATACATTCTGGTGAAACCGGAAGACATTCAGAATGGTGTCGTCATCTTATTATGGGTGTCTACTGGATGGCTTATGCATAACACCGTTTGTGAACAAAGGTCCACAATATAATGTCACAAATATACACAAAACCCTTTCATTGGGGGTGGCCTGAAAGGATTTCTTTTGAGGCATTATCATGTTCCGTTTACTTGCACCCTTCACTTGGTGTCATCGAGAAATCATTTTTCTTCGGGGGCTGTTCGAACTACCTCGTTCATTGATATTGTATGCATGCATATATAGGCACATCGTATTCTCCTATCGCATACCCTGTGCATGAATAGCCACAACCAATTGCTGTTGCAAGCATACTCCTTACACATATCCGTTTTATATGCCACGAGGCACATTTTCGAGTTTGTGAGCAAGCGAAATTTAGTACTCTACATTATCATCGATATAACCAAACCACTACATATGCTATGCGCATCATCGTCCTCAGTCACTGCCACCAAGAAATTTCGGATGCAGCACATGGGAAAATATTGTGAAGTGAGGAACGCAGTCCGCCCCGAATCTAATGAATGCACCTTTATTGCCCATGATATCACAATAATTCGGGGCAGAAAAAATTGTGATTAGTTTGCCGTCATGCTGAACCTCAAAGCCGTCCGCCTTGGCTTCATGGGACCGGACCTGCTCGAAATAAGGAAACATGTGCCCTCACCAGTGTGCAGATCAGCCATCCATCGGATCAATGGTTCATCGCCGAGAAAAACGTTAGTTGAAGAGGACATTCTCCAGCATTGACAAGTGGGCACTCTCGTCGCAAATTGGTCGTGGAAGCGGGAACTTACCAGCAATGTCAATTGGTTGCTCGCCAGAAACCTCTTCGTCACATCCTCCCCGAAAAGTACCTGAATCGGAGTATCGATACCCCATGCCCACGGCAATCGAGAAAAGTGTCCCCTCACTGACCGAAAAGAGAAACACGAAAGGTGGGGAAATGCCATGCATGCCCCATGATAGGAATGCACAAGGGAGTCATAAACACAAACTAATGCTGAGATGAATGCATCTCGCAGGGAGGGTGCTGAGATTAATGCATCTCGCAGGGAGGGTGCTGAGATGAATGCATCTCGCAGGGAGGGTGCTGAGATGAATGCATCTCGCAGGGAGGGTGCTGTGATGAAAGCATCTCGCAGGGAGGGTGCTGAGATGAATGCATCTCGCAGGGAGGGTGCTGAGATGAATGCATCTCGCAGGGAGGGTGCTGAGATGGCTCGCAGGATTCCCACCCCTTTCCCGCGCACACTCGGCGCCCGCCCAACCAGGTTGCCGGGATCTGACCACAGGATCTCAGTCATCAAGCCGGCATCGGGTGGCTCACAAACCTGCGTCCACGCCACACCAAGTCACGCATCCCCGGAATGACTTCCTCAGGACTCCGCCTCGCCGAGGAAAGCTGGAAACAAAGCCTACAGTTGCGCCTATCCAACATCTCCGAAGACACCGCCCGAATGCTGGATGGCTGGGCTGCTGGAATGCGACGGCAGTGAGCGCTGGAATGCGACACTTCTTGCGAGCGCATGCCTTAAAGAGCGTCGACGCACCCGATCCATTGCACGAATTTCATCCAACGTCACTCCTTCTCTGCTGAAGAGCCCACCATGCAGCACAAGCACCTGTACCGGGCAAAGTTGGAGCCACATCCCCAAACTCACGCAACTGCTGTAAGGACTTCCTTCGGCACCGATGAATTCACGGGGAGAATGCATCAATGCCTCCACTACCCGTGCCCCGCCCCTGCCATACCTGGCACTGCCTGCCCCTGGTGCTGCCCCTGCCCCTGGTGCTACCCCTGCCCCCTGGTGCAAGAACTAGGCCCAGGATGCGTTGCAAGAAACAGCAAAGATGAGGACAGACCCCGCGGCAAACACAGACCTACAGGAAGAAGCTCCGATGATACCTGAAGAGAGTAGACCTCGCGATATGCACCGATTTGAGAGAGAAAAGTGAGAAGGAGCGCAAGGCGGCCACGAGGGCCTGAGTACCGAGCAGCACCTTGTGGTTGATCACCCCGGCAAGCGGAAGGTTGCAGAACAGTGCGTTGAAGTGGGCTACCATCTGCGCACTATACTTGCAGCACACTTCAGCATGAAATCCGTAAACCTGATTGGTCGCCTGCCTCCGCCAATAACAATCCGCAACTCGTGAATGGCCCACTCGCACTGCGGCGCCCCAAGACAGTCATCTGAGCCTCAGAGGTGCACACCCTGCGGCGACTGAGGCCTATAGGCAATCGCACTTCGGAGGGTCGCTTCTCGCCACCCACATGCGCAGCATCGATCGGCGTCGCCATCTCATTTGATCGCAAGTGATGCGCGCGCGGTGTCACGTGATGCGTGCGCGGCGTCACGTGATGCGCGCTCGGCGTCACGTGATGCGCGCGCAGCGTCACGTGATGCGTGCGCGGCGTCACGTGGTGTGCGGGCGGTGTCACGTGATGCGCGGGCGGCGTCACGTGATGCGCGCGCGGCGTCACGTGATGCGTGCGCGGCGTCACTAGACAATTATTATTTGGAAAATGATAATTTGGGTTATTGTAGAAGCAATGCGCGCGAACCCTAAGTGTAGGGTCGCCAGGCCCGTCTGCCAGATCGATGCCACACCGTTGTCTGTGGCATCGGGACGGGGGGAGTCACCGATCGCCGTGATCGGTGACACGTGACACGTCTGGGCTTGACACGAGAAGTTGGTTGTCAACAACTTTCTCAGGGAGTGTCAAGCAGTTTTTCGGAATCTCAGCCTCAGGAGCAACGCTCCATCTCTGTTCTTCCTTTCTTTTGATTCCGAAAACGTATTCGCAAAATTCTTAGATATCGGGCAGCGGATATCATATATTTTCGCTCTGTTTACGCGCGGACGTCTGGACAGTTGAAAGCTGGGCCGAGAGGAGCGTACGAAACAACCCGCAGAGAGAGATGCGGGAACGCAGACCGATATTGCAGGAGTGCACGCGTCTTTGGAGGATCGCACTGACAAGAGGGACTGGTCGCACCCAGTTTTTCGTTCCCTGCAAGTGCAAGTTCAACTGTCCGTACTGGGATCCGCGTCATCCGTACGACGGCTACATCTTCCGTACGCACGGGTACCAGTGATCAAGATGGAGGTGCCAGAGGCGGATTCTTCTTTTTCCGTGCTTTGTGTGCTGGGAGCGTGAAGTACTTTCTCACGCTGAGTGGCGGACTTGGGGACCGATCTTGAACCCGCTGCGCCGTCCGCGCCGGCAGGCGGAAGTTTTTCCTTCGCGACCGGGATTCTCGGCGGGGAAGCACGAAGTTCCGCACGAGGAGTGACCGTCGGAGCGAGCAGCGCGGGACAATTATTTCTTGTTGCAGACTGGAATTTCTTTTTCGCTAGTTGGCGGAGCAGCCATTGCGGGTCGTCTTCTACCCCTTGTACTGGAGTTCGGCGGCGCTGGCGGCAGCGATCTACTCTGGGCGCTTCGCGCCTTTTTCCCTCCGAATACTGCTCTTCAGCGCGGGGCTGGGAGTTACGGGAAAGTTCTGCCTTGCGCGGTCGAGGCTCTTCTTTCCGCGGCCGACGGCGGGGGGACGGCGGTAGGGCACCAGACACGCGGAGTTCGGCTGCGTCCTGCGACCGGATCTCTGTGAGCGCGCTGCTCGAGCTGTCTGGACACCAGCTTCGCGGGTGCTTTGGGGATCCGCCTTAATTTTCAGAGATCAAAATATTCTGCAGGGAGCAGAATACGCTGCGGTGGCCTGGGGAAGGCTTCTGATGGCTCGGGTTTGTTTTCGGGCAAGGGTACGAGCCGGGCGGCAATTGAGAGCGACGCAGCTCACGGAGTTGCAGCACAGCACACGCGCGCCGGGGCAGCGGGCACGAGGTGTGCAGCAGGACGGCTACGAGGCTTCGCAGAGCGCGTGCGGCCGGCGTCATGAGATGCAGTTGAGGTACATGGCAGGATCGGAGTAGCCGCAGCGGGGGTGGGGAGCGGAGCTGGCTGAGGAGCACGGCTTCGGTTGCGGCACGGCCGCGCAGGCGGGGCTGAGGCCGCTGGAGAGGGTGTGCCTCGGTCCCGGTGGTGCGGGCGGGATCCGTGTGCGCGGGGGGAGCCTCCAACAGAGGTGGGGCTTCGTGCTCGACACCGGTACGAATACGTCGAGCTGATGGAGGACAGGTAGCGGCCTACGTGGTCGCGCTGGTGCTGGGGGTGCGGTCGAGGAACTTCTGCGTGGTGGATGTCGACGCCTCCAGCAGGAGCAACAGGGCGTTTTTCTTCCCTTGACTTTTGTGGACTCCCTCATGCGTGAACTGTCCCGAGACATTGAGGGGAAGGCAGCTGCGTGATGATCAGTGTTTGCATGTTTTTCTTGTTCATTGCTGACGTCTCTGGGGAGAGTGTGCCAGCCGTGGGATTTGTGTCACTCATGGGAAGTGAACTGGCAGGGTGTTGTGTACGGATCACGTGTTGAGCAGTGGCAGTAGGCTTGCGCCGTTGTTGGGGTGCGCGCATTATTTGTGACGACTGGCGGAGGCGAGAGCTGCACTGGGGATGTGCGCCTGTTTTTCGGCGATTGGCACCAACTCGGCGGTATGTACCAGTGGTGTCGATGGGACGTGCGTCACCGTCCTGATGTGCACCAGCGAGCGGAGGTAGCACTTGCCATGAGAGGCGCAACGACTTTTGAGCATGAACCGGGCTGATCCGGTTGAAGAGCGTGGACGAGCGACGGAGCATGCACCGGCTGTGGTGTGGGCGCCGGCAGCGAGTTTGCGCCTGCCAGGCGAGGAGCAGTGGCGTTGGATGTGCGCCGGTGGAGCGTTGTGCGGCAGTTGTGAGAGTCGATGGGACGTGCGTCACCGTCCTGATGTGCACCAGCGAGTGGAGGTAGCACTTGCCATGAGAGGCGCAACGACTTTTGAGCATGAACCGAGCTGATCCGGTTGAAGAGCGTGGACGAGCGACGGGGCATGCACCGGTTGTGGTGTGGGCGCCGGCAGCGAGATTGCGCCTGCCAGGGGATGGGCAGTGGCGTTGGATGTGCGCCGGTGGAGCGTCGTGCGGCAGTGTGAGAAGTAAGCCTGTTGGGGGGGGCGCATCAGTTGTGTGGAAGGGCCGGCTGTGGGAGCGCCCCCTTCTTTGCGCTTCATGCGCCATCTGAGAGGAGGACGGCGGGTGCGAGGCCTGCACTAGCGGGGGAGTGAGCACGGGTTGTTTTTTGCTAGTGCGCGGGGTGTGGGATGCGCAACGGCTTGGTTGCGCAAGTTGCGGGGGGCGCAGCGGTCGCACCTTTTGCGCCGATCATGGGACCTGCGCCGCCGGCGCGAGGTGCACCAGCGGGCAGAAGCTGCGCCTGCCATGCGGGGCGCACCTGCTTCGGAGTGTGAACCGGGCTGCGCCAGTTTTGGGTTGTGCACTAGTGATGGGGAGCCGGCTGTGATGGGGACGCCGGCAGCGAGTTTTTGCACCTGTCGTGAGAGATGCACTGGCTTTGGGATGCGCGCCAGTCGAGATTTGTGCGTCGCCCGGGAGGAGTGCTCCTGTTGGGGAGGCCACGTCGGATGTGGGGAGAGGCACTGGTCGTGATTGCACTGGTTGTGGGATGGGCACCCCCTGGGAATGGTGCATTTGCCGTGGGGCGTGTAATCGTCGGGGGCGATGGACTGGCTGCGGGGTGTGCGCCTGCTGGGAGTGGTACACTGGCTGTGGGATGGGCACCCGCCGGGAGTGGTGCACTGGTTGTAGGATGGGCACCCGCCGGGAGCGGGGCACTGGTGGTGGGACGGGCACCAGTTGGGGATGGTGCATTTGCCGTGGGGCATGTACCCGCTGGGGACGATGGACTAGCTGCGGGGCTTGCGCCTGCTGGGAGTGGTGCATCTGCTGTGGGATGGGCACCCGCGGGGAATGGTGCTTTTGCTGTGCGGGGAGAGCACCTGTTGGGGAGCGGTGCACTTGCAGTGGGATGTGCACATGTGGGGGGCGCTGCAATTGCTGTGGGGCGGGCCACTGCTGGGGGCGGTGTGCCGGTCGTGAGATGTTCACCTGTTGGGAGGTAGCGCTCGTTGTGGGATGGGTGGCCGCAGGGAGCGGTGTGTTTGTTGAGCAGTGCGCACCCGGGAGTGGGGGAGGGCGCGTACCTGCTGTTGCTTGCATGGGCACGGTGAGATGGGAGACCGGGCTGCGGGAAGTGTTGGCAGCTCCACAGTTGATGTTGGGGATTGTGCCAGAGCAAGTTACTCCGGGTGGGCCTAGCTCAGGCAGTGACTCTTAAGGCGTGCACACGGAACCACTGTGGGGGGGAGGAGTGAACCTCCACAGCGGCTTCTGGGGTCCAGTTACACGTGAACCTGGTAGCGCACGGCGCCTAGCTCCAGACAGCAGTTACACGTGAACCTGCTAGGGCTAGCCCAGAAGCCTCGTGCACCGGGTAGAGCCCTGTTGTGGGACGGGCACCTGCCGGGAGTGGCGGGGTCGCGGGAGAGTGTGCACCCGCCGTTGTTGTGCTGGTGCACAGGAGGGATGTGAAGCCGGGCTGAAGGGGGTAGTCGGCAGCTTCACACTTCGCATTTGGGGAGCCGGGATTGCTCCGGGTGGGGGCCTAGATCAGGCAGTGACTCTTAGGCGTGCACATGGAGCCGCTGTGCGGGGGAAGGGTGAACCTCCACAACGGCTTGTGGGGGGGGGCCTGTTACACGTGAACCTGGTAGCGCGTGGCGCCTAGCTCTTGACAGCAGTTACACGTGAACCTGCTAGGGCTAGCCTAGGAGCCTCGTGCACCGGGCAGAGCCCTGTTGGGGACGGGCACCCGCCGGGAGTAGCGGGCTCATGGGGGGGTGTTCACCTGCCGTTGTTGTGCTGGTGCACAGGAGGGATGTGAAGCCGGGCTGAAGCGGGTAGTAGGCAGCTTCGCATCTCGCCTTTGAAGAGCCGGGATTGCTCCGGGTGGGGGCCTAGCTCAGGCAGTGGCCCTTAGGCGTGCACACGGAACCACTGTGGGGTGAGGAGTGAACCTCCACGGCGGCTTCTGGGGACCAGTTACACGTGAACCTGGTAGCGCATGGCGCCTAGCTCGGGACAGCAGTTACGCGTGAACCTGCTAGAGCTAGCCTTGAAGCCTCGTGCACCGGGCAGAGCCCTGTTGTGGGGACGGGCACCCGCCGGGAGCGGCGGGCTCATGGGAGAGTGTGCACCCGCCGTTGTTGTGCTGGTGCACAGGAGGGATGCGAAGCCGGGCTGAAGGGGGTAGTAGGCAGCTTCACACTTCGCCTTTGGGGAGCCGGGATTGCTCCGGGTGGGCCTAGCTCAGGCGGTCACTCTTAGGCATGCACGCAGAGCCACTGTGGGGGGGGAGTGGTGGACCTCCACAACGGCTTCTGGGGACCAGTTACACGTGAACCTGGTAGCGCATGGCGCCTAGCTCCTGACAGTAGTTACACGTGAGCCTGCTAGGGTTAGCCCAAAAGCCTCGTGCACCTGGCAGAGCCCAGTTGTGGGACGGGCACCCGCCGGGATTAGCGGGCTCATGGGAGAGTGTGTTCCCGCCGTGGTTGTGCTCGTGCACAGGAGGGATGTGAAGCCGGGCTGAAGGGGGTAGTCAGCAGCTTCACACTTCGCCTTTGGGGAGCCGGGTTTGGCTCCGGGTGGGGGCCTAGCTCGGGCGGTCACTCTTAGGCATGCACGTAGAGCCACTGTGGGGGGGGGAGAGGTGGACTTCCACGGCGGTTTCTGGGGACCAGTTACACGTGAACCTGGTAGCGTATGGCGCCTAGCTCTAGACAGCAGTTACACGTGGACCTGCTAGGGCTAGCCCAGAAGCCTCGTGCACCGGGCAGAGCCCCGTTGTGGGACGGGCACCCGCTGGGGTGGCGGGCTCATGGGGGTGTGTGCATCTGCCGTTTTTGTGCTGGTGCACAGGAGGGATGTGAAGCACGGCCGCAGGAGTAGGCCGCTTCACACTTCGCCTTTGGGGCCTGAGATGCGAGCAGGTTGTTCCGGAGGAGCATCTTTTTGGGGGGGCTCTGGTTCAGGCAGAGCCGTGCTGTGGGATGAGCGCCCGCTCGCATAGCGGTGGGCTCGGGGGGGTGTGAGCATCCGTTGTTGCTCTAACTGTGCACGGGAAGGATGCGGGCCAGAGCCGAAGGGGGTAGTAGGCAGCTTCACGGTCGACTTTGGGACCTAGCAGGGACCTGGTTGCTCCGGGGGTGGGCTGGCTCGTGGAATTAGCCCGGAGGCGTCGTGCATTGGGTCGGAGCACTAGCGGTGGTAAGCGCGCCCTTTGGGGGCGGCGCACGTGCTGGGGGTGCACACGTCTTGAGGGGGTAGTGCATTGGGGCACGTGGGGGCGACCGCTGGGGGCGGTGCACTTGTTGTGGGGCGGGCACCTGGTGGTGCACGGACTGTCCGCTGTTGCACTAGTTGGAGATGATCCGGGCCGAGGAGCAGCAGCTCATCCTTCCGGCCACGTTCGTGGAGACGGCGGAGGCATCAGACTAAGGTCATGGCCTCACACATTCCTTGTTTCCCTCCCCTTCACATGTGGCTTTGGGTGCCTGTTAGGTCTGTCAGGTGAGCGGCTGCTTTGCAGATTGGGCGGCAGAGTCTCAGATGAGCGCACGATTCCCATGGGGAACCTGTGAGGCCGTCTCCTCACAGCAGCTTCGAAGAACCAGCCGTTTCTGGTTGCGCATGGCGCCTAGAGTTCCATTCCGTACAGCAGCTGGACACCTGCTAGGAACCTGCTTAGAAGCTTCGTGCTTGGGATCACTGAGACCTTGCTCCACCTGACAGAGAGGGAGACAGACACTCATGCCACATGCCGAGAGACCGAATAGGCCAGACTGGGTGGCAATTAATATATTGTGAATATATGTATTTGCCAAGACCTCTGCTTGCCTATTGTGACCGGTGCTCTCTGCGGGGGAGGGGGGAGAGTGCATGCTTCGTACAATAATAGACAATTATTATTTGGAAAATGATAATTTGGGTTATTGTAGAAGCAATGCGCGCGAACCCTAAGTGTAGGGTCGCCAGGCCCGTCTGCCAGATCGATGCCACACCGTTGTCTGTGGCATCGGGACGGGGGGAGTCACCGATCGCCGTGATCGGTGACACGTGACACGTCTGGGCTTGACACGAGAAGTTGGTTGTTAACAACTTTCTCAGGGAGTGTCAAGCAGTTTTTCGGAATCTCAGCCTCAGGAGCAACGCTCCATCTCTGTTCTTCCTTTCTTTTCCCACCCACCCACTCCTCTAGTTGCAAGGGATGATGCACGGGGGTGTGCTGTTTGGTGGCAGGTGGCGGCAGAGTCTCAGATGAGCGCACGATTCCCATGGGGAACCTGTGAGGCCGTTTCCTCACAGCAGCTTCGAAGAACCAGCCGTTTCTGGTTGCGCATGGCGCCTAGAGTTCCATTCCGTACAGCAGCTGGACACCTGCTAGGAACCTGCTTAGAAGCTTCGTGCTTGGGATCACTGAGACCTTGCTCCACCTGACAGAGAGGGAGACAGACACTCATGCCACATGCCGAGAGACCGAATAGGCCAGACTGGGTGGCAATTAATATATTGTGAATATATGTATTTGCCAAGACCTCTGCTTGCCTATTGTGACCGGTGCTCTCTGCGGGGGAGGGGGGAGAGTGCATGCTTCGTACAATAAGTGATGCGTGCGCGGCGTCACGTGATGCGCGCCCGGCGTCACGTGATGTGCGGGCGGCGTCACGTGATGCGCGTGCCCTGGATGCCCTGCTGCCCGGGGGTTGAGGAGCGCACCCAGCACTCGTGATTTCCGCGTATCAAATGCACCGCACCCGGAGACGCCACCTTGCAGGCGATCAGAGTCAGCACCACCTGCAGGCGCCTCCCCCAGGCTCCCGCCGCGAGTAGGGTCAGGATCGCCTCCAGGCACTTCCTCCAGGTTCAACAATACCAGCATCGCTAGCGTTGTTGAATATTGACACTGCGAAATGGGGTCAACAGGTCAAAGCGAGTAGAAGGATTGAGAAACATACCCCCCTTACATTGCTGAGACACAAACATCCCTGGCATGGTTGAGAAACAGACTGTAAGTACTTCAGTATTTCACAATGTGTTACCCCTCTTATACCCCTCTTACGTCATTCTCATGCCGATGAGCCACACGTGTACATAGTAATCGACTATATAAAGCGGCTGTCACCATGGGCTTTGCAAACACCACCCAGCATGACACCCAGGGTATCCCAAAAAACGACCCTGATGTCACCCAGGGCACGCGCCTCCGATGACACCCAGGGCACTCGCCTCCGATGACACCCAGGGCACACGCCTCAGATGACACCCAGGTTTGATAGTGCTCGAGCCCCTGCCAAAGCCCTTATCCACGTGGGCCAGACTCACCTGTACAGAGTACAACCCTCTATCCACAAAGTCGCCGTTGAACAGATACGGGTTTGTATCACTGGGCAGCCCTGCGCAATGCGATCCCCACAGTGCCCCCCGACGGTGACCCTGCGCATCGCGATCCCACCTGCCCCGGCGGTAACCCTGCGCATCGGATCCCACAGGTGCCCTCCCGACGTGACCCTGCGCCAGCGATCCCCACAGTGCCCCCCGGTAACCTGCGCATCGCGATCCCCACAGTGCCCCCGACGGTATCCCGCGCATCGCGATCCCCACAGTGCCCCCGACGGTAACCCTGCGCATCGCGATCCCCTCAGTGCCCCCCGACGGTAACCCTGCGCATCGCGATCCCAGTGCCCCCCCGGCGGTAACCCTGCATCGCGATCCCCACAGTAACCCCAAAGTAACGGTAACCCTGCGCATCGCGATCCCCACAGTGCCCTCCCCCGACGGTGACCCTGACTGCCATCAAGGCAACTTGCGGTCCATCGTGTTCCAAATGTTAGCCAATCAGTGCACTCGCCGGCTCTTTTCACTCGCGTTGCTGGCCAATCAGTGCACATGCCCGCTCCTTGCACTCAACCCGCCTTCCACTCAGTGCACCCCGCAGCCCCCTCGCATATGCGCTTCGAGCACTTAGAATTGTTGAGTTGGAGTCAGGTGGGGTGCACCGAGGGCTGCTATCATTGAACTGCTGAGCATTCAACGTGTGGTGACGGTGGAGGCGGGGGCAAAGGTAGCGTGCTTAAGGGGATGCCAACCGTTGATTCTCAACAAGTTGCAGAGATCATAGAATTGCCCGTGTAGATCACCAACAACGGTGAGGTGACCCTCGCCACGGACGTCGATGTCCACCAATGTCGGCTCAAGCGCCAGCACCTGGGTAACGCGGCTCCCCTCAAAGATGAGCGCGCAGCAGGAGTTGCTCTGCCGTTGGATCGCGCAAGCCCCATATGAGGGCCGGCGCTGTGTGGCAAGGGGAGGATTCCGCACCCCCGTGACGATGCCCAAGCAGCTCAGTCTGGAGCCTGGCTGTGGGCAGCGCTACAACCTGCTCAGCCTGGAGCCTGGCTGTGGGCAGCGCTACAACTTGCTCAGCCTGGAGCCTGGCTGCGGGCAGCGTTACAACCTGCTTAGCCTGGAGCCTGGCTGCGGGCAGTGTTACAACCTGCTCAGCCTGGAGCCTGGCTTTGGGCAGTGTTACAACCTGCTCAGTCTGGAGCCTGGCTGTGGGCAGCGTAACAGCCTGCTCTGGGGAAACACGCTGCCGCCACCCTTGAAGCGAAGAACTGGAGCCCTTGGAACAGAATCGGGGCGAAACTTTTGTGGGGGCGTCGCAGACTCTCAGCGGCAGGCAGCTTTCAGCTGTCAACAGGCATTGTGGGCATCACGGTAAGCGCGCCCCATCATTTCACCATACGTCATGCGTCATGCGATCGGGAATGGCCACACCTGCTTGCCCATCTCGATAAGCCTCCAGGCGTATTGCTCATGCAGACAATGATCCGGATCCTCCCTGCGCACCAGGTTTGCATTCCTCAAGCAGAGCATGACACCGAGAGAGCCCGCGAGGCGAGGATATGGAAAGCCGCACAGCGCCCTCATCCGGACAACGCAAACGTTCTGCAGCCGAGAGGCAAAAATAATCAATTGCCAAATACACCACCAACGCGGTGGCACTTGTGTTTGCCAATAGGCGCGTGCGACCACGCGGGTTCCCTGGAGCGAGCATTCCCTGGTGGCAAGGCTGCGTCCGAGCGTTCTGGGAGCGGGTATGATGAGCCGGGCGGAGGCACTTACTGCAAGAAAGCAATCAGCTCGGAGACAAACGCCAAAGTGACCCCGGCCTCTTCGGTGATATGCGGGCCACGGTACGTCGCGCCTACGGGCGCCTGCGCGGCATGCGGGGGGAAGCTGCAGCTGCCGCGGCGCTGCTGCACGCGGTCCGAGATTACCGAAGACCAGTCGACTGTGGGTCGAGATTTGGTGGTGAAGGTCGGCTTGAACGTGGTCGGTGGGGATCGCGCCGTCGAGGAGGCTGCGGGAGAGGCCTCCGCGTCCTCCGTGTGTTCTGGTACCTGTAAACGGCCAGACGGGAGCACCGGTCCGAAGTCGAGGATGTGACCCGTCGGGGTATTCTTTTAGCATCCCCGCCCGCCGGCGCACAACGAGAAATCCATTGGGACTTGGTGGGCAGAAGCCAGCAGGCCGCGGCATCAGAAGCCGCGTTGCCCTCTCACAACTTTCTGGCAGTGGGTAGCAAAAGGGAAAACCGCGTGTCAAGATCGCCGGTTCATGATAGCTTGGAGGCGCCGGTTCATGACGGCTTGGAGGCGCCGGTTCATGACAGCTTGGAGGCGCCGGTTCATGACGGCTTGGAGGCGCCGGTTCATGATGGCTTGGAGGCGCCGGTTCATGACGGCTTGGCGGCGCCGGTTCATGACGGCTTGGAGGCGCCGGTTCATGACGGCTTGGAGGCGCCGGTTCATGACAGCTTGGCGGCGCCGGTTCATGACGGCTTGGCGGCGCCGGTTCATGACGGCTTGGAGGCGCCGGTTCATGACAGCTTGGAGGCGCCGGTTCATGATAGCTTGGAGGCGTTTTGCCCGAACGGAAGGGCTCCTTCGTGTGGGCAAGCCTGGTCTCGGAGGCCCGCAGGTGCTGTTTCTCGAGGTTGGGACACTCAACCGGACTCTTGGTGGCGCTTTCCACCCAAAGGCGGGTCTGCAGACCGCAGGCTTTCCATCGAGCTCCACAACGTGTTCCTTTGGCAGAGTTGGGGAAACCCCACAGCTGTATAAAACACACGTCGTCACTGGGGTAGGCCCCGGCGCATGCTCTTACCCGAGGAGGCTTTCGGCCGCCGGGAGGTGGAGAGAAGTGCAAGGCGTGTGAGAGGACATGCGGCTCGACGAAAGTGACATCTCGCGTCAGCGATGCGTAAGCACGTCCAGCTCACTCGAGCACAGAACCCCGTGTGCGCTGAAGATCCTTTACCCTTTCAAGGTGCGTCGTCACGAGCTTTGACTCTGCAGAGCGCGAGCCTTCGCGTGGAGGTGCACACTCCTCGCGGGTCGCACCGTCTCGTCGCCACTGCTTGCGCCGCGCGAGGCTGATGCCAAAGAGGCCAGTGCGCTATTCCTTCCGCGGTCCCTATTGGCCACGTCCGCTTCGTTTTTTCTGCGCACCCTAGCGGCGATCTCCGCCTTCTGCTTCTGCCGTTCATTCGGTGTCAAGGACACCTCCCTGACCCTGCACGCGGCATCCAGACTTGCCCACCTCTCCCGCTGCCGCGCCATGGCCTCAGCCTCGGACTTCTCCATCCGCAGCCTATACTCTTCCTTCTTTTGCGCAAGCTCATCCAGCTCCTGCTGGCGTGCGGCCTTCGTCTCCTCATCTCTACGAAGTGCCTCCATCGCCTCCGCTTTCGCCTTTTCCTCTTGACGCAGCGCCTCCATCGCCTCCGCGAGTGCACCTTGCGCAGCCTCTTGCGTTGCCTCGAGCTGAACCCGCTGCATCGCCTCCGCGAGAGCACATTGTGCCACCGCCTTAACGTCTGGCTCTGCGCTCTCCTCTACCCCTTGCCCACTTTCCTCGCTCCCCTCGGTCGCGACCTCTCCCAGGTCGCCGCGCGGTCCCCTCGGTGCTCCAGTTTGGGTCATATCACCCTGAGGATTGCTTTCGCTTCCCTGTGCCAGGTCCTTCCGCTCGTTGGCCGGTGCTGCGGTGCTGGAAGGACGCCCAACCGAGTCAACTTGTTCTGATGGCGTCGCCGAAGCTCTTTCGATCTCGGTGGCGACATCGGGAGCTGCAGGAGGGCGTGAGGGTAAGGACGGCTGTTTGATTTCAGCGAGGACTCCCGTCGGATCAGGCCTAATGGCACATTGCGGCGGCACCGGCTCCTGTGAGGACGAAGCTGCACTCGCTTTGTCGTCGAGTGTCTCGGATATTCGCGCCTCACTTTCGCGCGTGACTTCAGCCTTACTCTGTTACAAATGACACTCCAGAACTTAGCTTTACACGGAGCCCGAAGCGAGTTCTGGTTGGCTGATGGCTTAGCGGTTCTTACCAAGAGAGTATTAAATAGGAAATTTATCGTGTTGTGTCGCAACATATTCAAGTGTGGTCCTCAACTGCAGCACCATAATCGAGATCAAACACACGATCGCCAACCAGTGAGGCCCCATCGCCGTCCAACACACAAAAAGGGCCCGGGCGCGTGTGTCGTTCGCTTAGAGCCCGCGTAGCAATATATTTTCCACGCTGCTGTGCGCGATAATAGGTCGTTGATAAACATTCTGAACGCCAGGGTCAAAAGGGATCAATCTGTACGTAAACATGTGATATAAAATTGAGGACGTCTTTAGCTCTGGCGAGGGCAGTCGTAAGTAAATGTGGGGAAAGGCTAACCAAGCCACAGACCTGAGCTTCCTCCACATGCAGGGAGTCTTTTCCTGAAGCAGTATCAGAGCACGCTTTCCTTGCTGCTGCACTTTGAGAGTCTGAAGAAGGAGGGGTTTTTGATTTCGGGGCTGTCTCGATTTTGGAGCCACCGACCGAAGGTGTCGAGGCCTTAACACTGCTATCCGCTGGCGGTGGATCAGGTGCTCTTTTTGGAAGAGGATTGGCGACCTGTTTTGGCTGCACTAGCTTCATAACCTCAGCAGCCGCGCGGTTGGCACCAACACCAGAAGGGCCCCGGCGGTTGGCGCCAACACCGACACGTATAGACTTCGACATTGCAAGTTATCACCACGTCAATGGCGCACTTGCGAAATTTCAGGTAACATCGTCGCAAACGCTCGTACACACAGGCAGGCGCGCAAATTGTCAACACCGTGCGAGGAGGCAGTGCAGACAGGCTTGTTGCCTGATGATGATACGCTTGAGGTAACATAACAGCTCTTGCTCTAGCCTCTTGCTCTACCGTGACACGGCAAGTCTTGAACCGAGCCATCCAAGATCCAACATCCATTGAACATTTTAGGGTTTACTCGCGCGCATCGAATGGCGATCTGCGATATATAAATATATGTGGTTCTCAGTTTTAGTTTGAAGTTTCAACCATCCTATCCCTATTGGTGACCTATGAAGGAATATTCCTACAGAGGAATATATCAATTTGAATTGGGTGAGACTTCAGACTGAGACGCGCACTGTCGACTGTGACACATGGTTACATTTAAGGGAATCCAGTGACGCTGACGACTGCGGACACACGCACAGTTCTGTGTCACATCGAACAGTTCGAGAAATCGTGTTCGATGCTGCGGGCCCCCGCCCCGCCCGGGGACGGGGGAGTCATAAAGCTCCAGAGCAAGAAACATTTTTTCTTTTGCGTTAATTTCTCTACGCCGCCACCTGCGTATTTTCTGGTCCCTCAGTGCCAGGCTCAAACAAGCGAGCGTCTGACTCGGGGATATATACAACGCCAAGGTATATACGATATGTTTTGTATTCATGTATCAGGAAGGAATGTATTTTGGCAACTGCCACCAACCCTCATCCCGCCTGACTTTTGTCCTCTCTGCAGATGTCTGCACCAGCAGCTGCCGCCGCACCAGCGCCTTTCAAGGCTGCTGGCCAAAAGATGGCCGAGGAAGCCGAGCGTACCCACCGCATCCGCATTACCCTCAGCTCCAGGAACGTCCAAAACTTGGAGAAGGGTGGGATTTCTGTTTCCCCCTCCTTCCTTGTTTCTTCCTCATTGTCTTTCTCAAGTTTCCATCACCAAGGTGTCGAATATGACGATGCCTTCGTATGGATTGCAGTGTGCTCCGATCTCATCCAGAAGGCCAAGGAGAAGCAGTTGAAGGTCAAGGGCCCCGTGCGCATGCCCACCAAGCGCCTGACCATCAACACCCGCAAGTCTCCTTGCGGTGAAGGTGCGGAGACTATTCCACTCAAAACGATGTGCTTATGTTGCTTATTCCTGCCAAGAACGACGTTTGGTCGCGTTTCTACTGTTTTTGTTGCTCTCCCTGACGATCACTCGCCACAGGGTTTTCGGGCAGGGTTTACTGCGTAGTCAGCTCGGGTGCGGTCGGGGTTTGCTCTTCTCAGGTACCAACACCTACGACAAGCTCGAGATGCGGTGAGTTCTCACTTAGTTGTGTGTGTCCAACCTAGTTGTGTAGAGTTGCATCGCGTCTGGAATGCTTGTCATTGATGTACCGTATTATTTTATGCATACCCTGGACGTTTTGCCTGAGTCCCACGATTCCTGAGTCCCACGATTCCCCGCTTTCTTGCTACGTGCAGCATCCACAAGCGCCTGATCGACTTGCACAGCCCTGCCGACGTTGTCAAGCAGATCACCTCCATCAACATCGAGCCCGGTGTCGAGGTTGAGGTTACCATTGCCGACAGCCAGTAAGCTTAGGTTGCACTCATTTATCTTGCAGAAGCAGTAGTTACCATACAGTGATTCTCTTTGTAAAACATATGCGAAACGCTGATACCTAATTGAACACTTGCATCTTCGTCTTTATCTCCGGACGTAGTGTTCCTTTGCGCGTGGAGAACACCCTGTCCTCTTTGTCTTCCTTAGTTAGGTCCGACAGAATACTCTTTTGGGTGTTAGATTCCAGAGTTTTTCTCAGGAAGGTTTCGTCTTGCGAGAGGGGGTACCGGAGTAACAATCTTGAGCATGCTTTTCAATCACCTGCTTCTGATTACCTCACAATAGGTATCACTAAGCTCGGTCAAAGCTGTTTTATCATCATCGGTTTATTTTCCCTTCACAATCTGCGTGTCTATCGTGAATCCCGATGTGACGTCTTGGTCTATTGAATGAAACGTAGTTCCCGCAGAACGACGGCGGAATTAATATAAATATGAGCTCCCTTTTGAAGCTGCACTTCCGAATAAAAGGAGTGCATCTTCAGCTGAGGGAATTAGTATGAAGCTGAGAAATCAACCATTCGAGATATGTGTGGAAAGATGTAGGGTCGTCGAGAATATGTGGAAAGATGGAACCTACTTTCTAGCATCTGAAGGTATTTGCCATTCTTACGTGCAGATGCAAGCTCACTTCATTTACATGCACTTCCTCAGTCATATTCACTACCGTGATCAAGTTGTGAACGCAATATAAAGTCCGTCAAAATATGTTATCTGCTGTGACAAATCGTTTCGCCCGCGGTTTCACCATTCGTTGTTAACTTGCGCATAACAATGATGACGTATTATAGAATACATATGCTACTGATGTGTACCTTACATTGAAGCTTCGGATATCTCTTTATATACACTACCGTACTCCTGAAACCTGCCTAGGCGGCTTTGACGGAGACTCTCGGTGCAAGTCCTTGGCAGATCTAGAAATGTGCCACGCTGTGGGTCACTGACACTTTGGCAGTCAATGTCCTAGCCGTTGCCTCTTCAGGACATGCCCCTATATGGGCCCTTTTAAGCCAAGTTGGTCGGGTAGGTCTTCCTCTCCCATTTGGCTTGCAGGCTACTTGTGGCAAATCGTGTAATCTACACGTAACGAACCTTGGCAGTTGTTGTAGGGTTCTCGAGGTCACATATCTCCTAATGATGCAATAACTCTATTTTGAAAAAACAATGTTACACTATTGAAGCGGGATTTTCATGCCTAAAATAAAACCTGGAAAAATGCTTCAGCTTCTCTTTTATTTTGAAAGCTGCATTATTTTCTCACCTCGGAACAGCTGCATTCCCTGTAATATGCTCTCCGCTCACAGCTCCGGCCTGCGCGGCTGAAATTGGTCCAAAAAACTTCAGATATTGAGTATGAGGTACCTGAAGTAAAATATTCTCCCGTATCCATATCCCCGCATTCCTACTATTGGCGAGTAGAGTTCCTCAGACGCCCAACATGTCTACCGTTGTGGCGCGCAATAAACTGCTGTTTCCGACTGTCAGTCTAAAGCGTTCTATACTAATCCATCTAAACCGATCAGTAAAGTTATTTCCATGTCTATTCAATCCTGCGCACAGCAATAAGCGCTTATCTCGGGTGGTGTATACTGCTTTTGTTATGGAATGTCATAAATCGCAATTATTGAACAATACTCGCCTGTGAGGTACATATCTCAAAATTTTGGGTCAAATAAGATAGCGAGAGAGGGGGAGAGGGAAAGGGAGAGAGAGACGCATACGCTAGCATGCTTAATCACTGGACAGTCCCGTAAGTGACTGTGCCGCAGTTGTTGTTTCCGCTATATGGACATATACCAAAAAAATACAGATTTGCATACGCGTTCTAATTAGGGTTAGGAACAACATATTTTTTGCGCGAGGAACATATCCGTCCAGTATAATCAGGATGTTGAACGGTTACATTCTGAGGGGGGTAATGGGCGTCATTCGAGCCAGCCATGTCGACTCACGCCCAGCAGGGACGCATACTTCATAGCATACACACATCACGCATATCATGCGAGCGTTAGGAACCAAATATGAGCATCTGGCAGTCCACTGTAACCTCTAGCGGAAATGCGGATGTCAACCGCGTCAACGTTTCTGCTACGTGATTCAAGCCGGCCATCTCAACCACATCCAGCAGGAAGCATACTGGCATATTACGCAGATCACATATCGCATAAGAAACACATTATGAGCATCTTACAGTGCACAGTCACGTCCGAGCGGAAACGCGGATGTCAACCGCGTCCACGTTTATTCTGCAAGTCAACTGCGAGCTCGCTTGCAAGCCAGCATGCGGAGAGACACCGAGAGGTCGGACGTATAAAATGATGCAGTACGGACTACGGAGTACGCGGCAAGCCACCGACTGTGTCACTGTGACTGCCACATCATAAAATTAGGATGGGATGTAATGTTTCATGAGCAGATATTTACGTCATCTGTAAATATGTTGAATCCCTGCATCACGGCCAGATTATTGTTCCAAAATTATGCAACAATGTTTTATTGGTTCAGTATATTGACAAGGCAGTTTTTCTTGACAAAGTTTTGCGACGAGTAAATCAAAATATCACAATCAAAAAATTTCAAAAGTTTTCCGAGTCTCTCGTAATCTCAAATATCTCAAATATTTGCCGAGTCTTTCATGACGTGCCGTCTACACGGCACTAGATTCGAGAAGCAGCTCAAGCCTTCTGTGAAGTGCTCTCGTCAAATCCGACGTTCGACACAGTGCAAGTCATCTTCACATCCAATTGAGCAGGCCCGAGAAATGAAGCCAGTGGAGTGTGTGTGATGATTGACTCCTGTGAGCATGTTCTCGATAGTTTACTAGCAAGCTCATATTCATCACCCTCGTCATCACTCCGCTCATTCTTTTTAACCTCGTGATGCGCTTCTTTGCTATTGTCGTAAGATGGGTTAATTCGTATCAGAACGGGCGACCTCAGTGGGGCATCCCGGCACTGACGGACGCGCGACACCATCGCGTGGTCCCGCAGCTTCAATGACCGGAAACCTTCGATAAATTTCTCCAGCAAGTTCCTCTCCACCACAACGCACCAGAGGTTGGCAATTACCACAGTGATAATCGTTGTTGACAAAAACAGGTGAATCGATAGCACAATGTGTTAGGGTCGTCTGAAATCGGTACGGAGATTTTCACTGTACGAGCCGGGTCAAATCATATATCGTCGTGGGGCGAAACTGCTCCACGACGGGATTTGAACCCGTGACGTTCGCTTCTCTAGTGTGACGCTCTAACCAACTGAGCTAAGCGGAGGTTGATGCTCCTTCACGTATCTCAGTGGTACTGTCTCGTACATATCAGACTGTTACAGTTCGAGGATCGACTATGCGTGTGTCATCGACGACGACGCACCAACATCGCGACTGCGGGCGTCTGTCATCCTTCGATCCGTACCATATCTCCCCTCTGAGAAACAATCGTCACCTGACGATTCGATGCCATTGCATTCGTCTCGATTAACATTTCAGGGTCCCAACTTCGGATGCGATGACGTGGCAGCTTACGATGAAGCTGAATAGCAGTTCTTGCGATGCAACCCATCGCACCGAAGGTGCATCGCAGTTCTTGGGATGCAGCCCGAATCCACGTCATCGGTGCGGGTCACATCGTGCCAACGCGCCGTTACACCGCGTCTGTCATCGTTCGATCCGTAACACAATGTATCCAACTGCGGCGCCCGTATTCCCGGAGCTCGCATTGTGCTCATTGGCAATGAACATAGTATTGAGCAAGCAATGATTGCGGTACAACACGAGCAGCTGTTGCTAGAAGTGACGCCCCGACTGTCATTCCTATAGTTAGGGTGTATGACTGTCACCGGTCCCGGAACCCTCGAGACCCCGAACATATAACGGGAAGACTGATTATTCTCACCTTTGATCTATTCTGCTTATCTGACTCACCGAATATACAGTCCAGCTGATATACTCAGCAGGTTTGGTCCCACGCACTGTTAATTTTACACTGCGACATTGGCCATGATTAGCTAAACACCGACGCTTGAGATGGGGTGAGGGACCCGCGTTAGAGAGGTTTTCGGTATGGGCGGTATGGCTCAGTTACGGGCGCGCGGTTGATTGGACATGATTGGGACGCGCGTTATGGCATCTTATTTTCCGTGCAGTACGCGTTGCTGGGCTGGATTTTGTTGTTTCTGGTCACTAGTACACCGTCCGGCATTGATCACGTCCTTTCGTCCCACACGACCACGTATTATTTATTGTTTCTTCGATTTATCCTCGACGACCCGCCACGACTCGCAAGCCGTCGCCCAAACCGTTAGCCTCACCTCGCATTATTCACCTCACCCTGTCTCTGTAGCCATTTCATCATGGGCACTTCTACGAGATCTCACACTGCGGCCGCACGCCGCTCCCTAGTTACCATTTTCGACGATGCCGCAGCCAGACATGCGACTACACCAGCCACTCGTACGGTTGCGGCTGCGCCGGCTGCCCAGTCGGCGGGGGCAATGTTCCTCGACGCGGTCAGAAGTCTGGCGAAGGAGTCCTTCGACGAGCGTGCCGCCAAGCTCGTCATCAAGAAGGTGTACGACGACAAACATGGACGTTTTGATGGTACGGAATCGAACGTCAGCTCCGTTTTCGCCCGTCTGGTTCTGGCGCTACGGGACATTTTCGTCACTGAGGAGGCCGCGTTTTCTTCTCTGTTCGACCTGGAAGATGCCACGCTGCCCGTTCGCGCCGAGGCGAACAAGCTACTGTTTTCGACACGGGAGTACATTATCGCTCCAGTGTCGCCCGCGGCGGACCGGATGGAGTCTTCGGCGGAGGCACACCCGTTTGATGGGAAACGGGTGTTGCTGGAGATCGCCAGGATGCTTCTGGATTCCGGTGGACCCTTTCAGGGCACCGCAGACCTTCTGGCCATCAAGATCACCCAGTTCGACCCGTCGCGGACTATCGCCGCCTTCAACGCCGCTCTTCGGTCACCTCTGCTCGACGGAAGAGCGCCCTCGACGACATGGAGGGTCAAGTCCCGCTTCATCAAGGCCCTCGACCCCATTTTCTTTGCCCCGGTTGTCAACCGGCTCCTGTTACACGACCAGCGTGCGGCGGAGTCCCTTGCCACCATTCAGCAATTGACCCGTGAGTGCTACGCACAAAACGGGACGGACTCGCACGTCCCGGCTGCTGCGCGGAAGTACTCCGCCCTCGCCCCGACTGGACGGCACGACGACGAGGACTTCAAGACCATCTTCAGCGAGCTCCGTGACCAGCTCTTCGACATAAAGAAGGAGATCAATGCCCTTCACCACCGTATCGACGACACCAAGGGTTTCACGACCCGCAACGACAAGAAGAACGCCATCGGACGAGGTGGGCATGGTGACGGCAACCGCTTCGCTGCGACGCCTTTTCCCGAACACGGCAACTTCCCGCAGAACTTCCGTGGGAAGCCTTCGAAGAAGGTGGCTTTCCACAAACCCACCGCGTACGTTCGTTCCATTGTGCGGGGACCCTACATGCTCCGCTACGGCGGTGGGAGAAGCATTGGCATCGGGACTGCCCGAACGGCGGGCCACGTGGACATGTATGTTGGCGCACACGGCTTCAGCGTTGCGCGGACAGCGAGCATGCCGTCTTCGCCACGTTGTTCCAGAATGCCATGGAGAGCAACGACCCCGCTCGTTTCGACGCCGTCTGCTACATTGCAGACGGCAAACCGGAGCTCTACGACACCGTCTCCGCCTTCTCCTTCGCTGTCGCCGAGGAGCGGGTGCCCGACACCATCGAGGAGTATCTGGGGTGCTGCCAGCCCGCTGACGCCCGCTTCGGGGTCTGCGCGGTTGGTGGTGCTTTGAACATCAACAACTTCAAGGTCCACGACAAGGTCCATGCCGAGTTGCCGACGCTCTGGCCGTGCCGCCGCCGCCAGCACCGCCTACCGCTCCGCAGTCGGTGGTGTCCGACGAGGGGATGTACAGTACCCCGTCAGCGCACAGACTGCACGCCCACGAGCCGCACATGTCCTTCATGGACAAGTTCGCGGTAAATTTGGACCTGACTGGGCCGGAGCCGACCCTTGCGATGCATTGCATGGGGCCCGTTGCTCCCGTGGACTCTGTTTCAGTGGCGAGGGAGGACTCCGAGGATGACGACGACGGTCTTCCGCCACCGCGGCGGGCCTTCGTTGGGGTGCGGCAGACTGCAGATGGGTTTTGGGTTCTCCGCCCTTACATCCCTC
>LGRX02035924.1:0-10654 GCA_001247695.2 Cymbomonas tetramitiformis | reverse complement strand
CAAGGAGAAGTCCACAAATGTATATCTTCACAAGCATAAGAATACTGTATCTTATTAATTATCTCATAACACTGCTGTTTTCGCGGTCTCAAGCGAGTCCTGGTTATTCTCGGAATCACTGTTACGAAGGCAAAACAAAAATGAGCGTCTGCTCACTCTCACTACGCCGCCCTACTTATTCTCGCTATCTCCAAACAAGTGTAACACCCATCCGTATTTCCGTATCTCGTCACTGTCATAACTCCTCGCGCGTATCGTACTGCGCGTGTCATACGTTCGTCACGGAGACTGCTACAGCAAGTGTCACAACCCGGCTGAGGTACACGATAAGCCGTGGTTTGTGACAGCTGTCGCGAACTTATGCACGAAGCGTCCACACAAAGCACAACCCTCTAGCCCTACTACTAGACAGTCTTACTTATTGTCAGTGCCTATACAACACTAGCTCTACTTTGCATATGTTTCCTTATATGACTGCACAGTTATCTTGCTACTGTGACTATACAAAATCTCAAAATTTTTGATATCTCTTTATCTCTTCTCACTACTTGTGCAAGCTCTTTTTCTCAACATCCCCCATCTGTAGCTGCCACTGGTAGCACAGACATCAGACAAGAGCTTGCTCAGCATCTTCTGTTGTAACGCCATCCATTGCAAACTTGCCCATGCTGAAGGTAAACATACCCACTCCAGAAGCTTCTCCTCCTCGCAACATCCTGGCTCTTGTCAAAGGGTTGCGAAACACCATGACCCACATGCATCTTCTGACAATAGGTCCATGCTCCAAATGCCCAATCACATGTAAACGTCCAGCGTGACACAGCTTACGAAAGTATTGTGCCCTGCTTTCTGTCATATCTGTCATGTAGTGCGATGGCACGTGAATACAAGCCACCACTCGGCTGGCCAACACTGCCAACGGCAACGCAATATCCAGCACTGCGAACCAGGGTGAAGTTACTACTGCGTCACACACTCCATACTTCTCCTTCCAGGCTCGATAATTGCCCGGTTGTAAAGCATTAAGGGCTTCGTGCCACTTCAACTGCGGATTCCAATCATTATTCATGACCTTCAGATGAGGCCACTCCAGTGACATAACCTTGCCAATGACACCTGTACCAGCCCAAGGATCCCATACCTGTGTGATCTTCTCCCAAGTCACCTCGTGCGCCAAACGTCTGACCTCCTGAGGAACTGTCATCACCAACTCTAAGCCCCAATCCAGTTGACTGGCAATCTTCACCTGAGCTCTGCTCAGTTGTGTGACATCTCCTCTCTTCTGCACTTCCTCGGGGCTCATGGCCTGCACCGTGGACGTCTTGCGGAGACTTCTCGCGCGAGCGTGCTGCTCTGCACACTTCCTGCTCAAGATGGTACGATGGCCCTCATGCCAGAATCCTGGCATCACTTCTGTGATCACTCTGCTGAGCTCCTCCTGGTTTCCCCAGGCCACTCTGTCAGGAAGATCCCCCATGCTCCCTTCTTTTCTGAGCATCTGCCGCGAGGTCAGCGCCTGCCATGGGTCTTCACGTCCCGGCCTCACTGCACGATGCGGACCCACGTCTGCAGGCAACAATACCACATCTGATCCCAGCTTCTCTCTCAGCTGCAGCTCCATGGCCGCCATCTTGTCGACGATTGACGCGCTCACCTCGGCGGCAGCTGCCACCACGGTCCCACCTAAGCACTTGGGACATTGCCAATCCCCTTCAGGTACTCCATCCAGCGCTGGATTCAGACACCACGTGTGATAACCACGGTTACAGGTGTCACACAGCAACATGGCTGCCTCCCCATCTGTCCGCATACACACCTCACACGCGAGATGCTTGCTGGGAATGGCTGCACTGCAGTCGTACTGGTCTTTCACTTGTAAGTGACATGGCGCAATACTTTGCACTGTGCTCTTCTCCCGCAGCTTCGTGCTGTCCTCCAACACTACCACTCCATCTCTTTGCACCTTGACTATCTTCAGGATGGCTGACTTGGTGGCCACCTCCATGCCAGAGCGCGGTTGTTGTCGTATATATACGAAATCACCTGCCTTGAACTGGTGCGGCTTCGGCTCGTAACTGCCACTCCTCCTGTGCTCGTACCGTAAAGTGTCACGGTGCTGGGCGATCTCCAGGTTGCACCCTGCATGTACCATGAGCCTCTTCACGATGGCGGCTCGCTGCAACAGATCATCAGCCAGTGTCTTCTCCTCCTGCTTCCCAAAGTCCAATTCGGGTCGAGCACGAAGATCCGGTGGCACCGTGGCTTCCTGAGCGAACAGCAAGGTGAATGGCGCCACTCCAGTGGACTGCTGCCTAGCTGCGTTGTAGCTGAGTACGAGTGACCAAAGCATCTCATCCCACTCGAAGTCCAGGCCCTTGTCGAGGGCCATCTTCTTGAAGCAAAACTTGAGGGTGCGTACCACCCGTTCAGTTAAGCCATTGCTCTCTGGGGAACTTGGTGAAGTCACTCTCCGGTCAATGAGACACTGCTCGCATAGAGCAGAGAACTCACCTTCAAACTCTGTGCCCCCATCCACCAAACATTCTGCAGGCGCCCCAAACACGGATAGGACATGATAGCGAAATGCGTTGGCGATGGTGACGGCCTCCTTGTCAGGGATGGGAACACACACGACGAATCGCGTGTAGTGCTCAATCATGACCAAGACGCGTTGGTTCCCAGCCCTCGTGATGCGCTTCGTAGGCCATGCTAAATCCAGGGACCAGCGATACATGAAGGACTTGATCTCCAGCGGCGTGAGATTCGCCTCCTCCCGTGCATAGTGCGTCTTCACCCTCTGGCAAGTCTGGCACTGAGTGACCACTGCTTGCACATCCTGTTTGATGCCTGCCCAGTAATGGCGCTGCCACAACAGGTTCAATGTCCGCCTGATGCCCCAATGGCCAGTCCTCTCATGGTACTCACGCACCAACTGAATCCTGTCACAGGGCTTGGGCACCAGCAGCTCCTTACCACTGACAGTGACCATGTACAACTCGCCCATGAGCTCGTCCCAACGGTGACGCGCTGCCCTCTTCCTTACCCTGTGATATTCCTCCTCGGGCACCTCCACTCTTCCTCCTGACTTGATCCACGCGAGGCATAGCTCGTCCTCGTGTATATCGGGGTATCTTTCTCGGAATGACTCCTGGTTGGTTACGCTGGCCAGCATGGCAACCATTCTCGTAGTGTCGGGCAGCTTAGGCAGCCTCATCTCTTTCTCCTTTGTCACTGGTGCCCATTCTGGGGCTGAGCTCGTCTCTGCTGGCTTACCACCAGGTCTTGAAAAGGCCTGCCGGTGACGTGCCTCGTAGCCCGCGAGCTTCATGGAGGCCATCTTCCACTGCCTGCGGCGTGGAACAGCGTCGGCGGTGCCTAGCCCCTGTGTACCTTTCTGTCCTTGGCTGCACATGCGTTGCAGTCGTTCTTCCCAGTCCTGATGGCTGAGGCGTCGCGCGACTTGCTGGGTGTAGCCGTTGGAACTGGTGATCCACTCTGCTAGTTGGGCTCGCACCGGCTCAGCCGTGTCCTCGGAGGTGGCAGCCACCTTGGTGGCTTTCGCGATGGGGATGGCAACTAGCGTGCCATGTTCCTCCTCCTCACTCTCCTCACTCTTCGGCAGTTTGGTCGTGCTGACCTCGGCAATCGCATACAATAGCTCCATTGCTCTTCGGTCCATAGCAAGGCCAAGCACTCCTGCCAATTCTTCGTCTTTCATGCCATGTGCCGCGCGCAGCTCACCTGCGCTGTACCCCATGGCCACTGCCTTCTCGTCCAGGTTAACCTCTCTGGTCTCCCCCGCTTCATCATCGTCTCCCTTCCTCACCACTGTGCCTGCGCGAGGCGCGCGAAAAGCACGAGAGTTTTGTGTCGCCAAGATGGTTGGCAATACTCTCATAGGCTCCCCTACAACGTTGGCGGTGTAGTGAGGCTTCCTGTCTCCTGTGACGACCCTGCGCGGCTTCCAGCCTCGCTGCAGAATATCGCGCAC
Source organism: Cymbomonas tetramitiformis (assembly GCA_001247695.2). NCBI lineage: Eukaryota > Viridiplantae > Chlorophyta > Pyramimonadophyceae > Pyramimonadales > Pyramimonadaceae > Cymbomonas > Cymbomonas tetramitiformis. Next base: position 6,663 of record LGRX02035924.1, on the reverse strand, counting down.
GTATCTGTCTGGTGGTCTGTCCACCCGCTCCATCACCAGATTGAACTGCTGATTCTGGAACAGATTGCTCCAATATGCTCGTAGACGATGCGCGTATGATCCCGCGCGCGCCGCGTCAAAGGACACCGGCTGGCCCACCACGCTGTTGATGATGGGGAACACCTCCTTCCTGATCTTCGAGTTCTCCTTGTGTGACAGCGGAGAAACGTTTTCCAGCACATATGCTGGCGGTCTCTGAGGCTGCAGCTGTTGCAGCGTGGAGAGGACTCGCACTGCCTGGTAGAACAGTCTGCTGTGCCTGCCCTCCAGACCAGCCAGTTTGCCAGCTGGTGACAGGTCCTGGCATGGATATCCACACACCATGACCCACTGCTCTCCACTCAATGCCCCTGCATGTACAAGGTCAATGAGGCTGGTGTCTTCGATGTTGCTGGGCAGTTGCTCCAAGTGGGCTGCCTCGGCAAGGAACAAGTCAGGATGACGGCGACTGAGCGCCATGCACCTGGCCCTGGCTACCGTCTGGCTGGACTTCGAGATGTCCTGGTAGAGGTACTTGTTAACCTTAACTCCGCAGCGCAAGAGCATCTCTAGTCCAGCACACAGGCCCCCACACGGCTCATAGCAGACCACGCCCTCTTCTCTGGCTTCCCGGAAGAAGCTCTTGTCAATCACTCTCGTGTCGATCTTCTTCGGCACTTTGAGCTTACCACCCTCCATGGTCTCGTCGCCGTATATCGCTGGTGAGCCTCCGGAATGCATACCCCTGATCGGCCGTACCTGGCTGAGGGCATCCCAGGCGACCCGAGTCAACCTGCTCGAGCACCTGGCCACTTCCGGGTGGTCAGTGTCAAACATGACCCCCTTGTTACACTCCAGCTCTTCTTGGTAGTGTACATCAAACAGTCGATGGACTGCACTGGTCCCCAGCTGCTCCCTGACCATGTTCTCGCAATAGTTGGCCACCTGAGCTTCTGGGCTTACTTCGGGGCCAAGTGGTGGCTCCCTGGTCACTTCCCAGCAAATGGCGTCTGTGAAGCAGCGCGTTGGCCTCTCGGCACGCCCCGCTTCCCTGGCTCGGTCCCCTTCACGGTCCAAACGGGCACCAGTCTCGTCTGCGGTGCTGGGCAGTGGATACCTGGATGGCACATCCGCGTTCTCATTCTTCGGACCTGGTCGGTACTGGACCGTGAACTCAAACTCCTGGAGGCTGATGGCCCAGCGTAGGTGTTGACCTTGTAGGTCACCCTTCTCCATGAGTGTTGTGAGCGGCGAATGGTCGGTGATCAGCGTGAAGTGGATCCCGTGCAGGTACTGTCGTAATGTGCGGATGGCCCACACCACTGCCAGCATCTCACCCTGGAAGCTCGCGTACTGTCTCTCGGTTTTCGACAGCGAGCGGCTGATGACCACACAGATGTGTTCTACGCCATTCTCGTCCTTCTGCCCCAGCACTGCGCCAATGCCATGGTTGCTCCAGTCTGTGTAGAGGAAGATAGGCTTGCTGTAATCAATGGGCTTCAAACATCTCCCCGAACACAGGGCATCCTTCAATGCTTGCAATGCCTGGTCCTGCTCCTTCCCCCAAGCTTCCTTGACATCCAACACTTCCTTTCTGAGCAAGTCGTTCAATGGTCGTGCCATCTCTGAGTAGTTGGGTCCCATGGGTTCCCCCACCAGACCTTTGTAGTAGTTCATGAGTCCAAGGATGGAGCGTACTCCAGTTTTGTCCTGGGGCTTGGGCAGCTCTTGGATGGCCTTGCACTTGATGTCCTGCGCGCCAATGGTGTTATAGCCGATGCGGTAGCCCAAGAAGTCCACCGTGGCTGACCCGAAGGTTGACTTGCCCGAATGCAGACGTATCCCTGCATCCCCCAAAGTGCGAAGCACGGCTTCCACATCCTTGATGTGCTGCTCAGCGGTGTCTGAGTATATGCACACATCATCGACGTACGCCACTGTGCAGTGTTGCAGGTGACGTAGCTCGTAGTCCATGATCCTGATGAAGGCTGCGGTTGCTCCAGCTGCTCCAAACGGCATGGATGTGTAGCGATAAAGCTGGTTGCCCCACCAGAACGCTGTCTTGTCCCTGTCCTCCTCAGTGGTCATGGGAATCTGGTGGAACGCCTTGGTCGCGTCCAGGGTAGTCTTGAACTTGGCCTTGGCCACGCGCTGGTAGAGCTCTTCTGGGCGATGTGGTAACGTGTTATCCTTGAGCGACAACCGGTTCGTATTCCGGAGGTCGACGCAGAATCTCGTCGAGGTCCACTGTCCAGTGTCGTGATCCTTTTTCCCCGCGACCACCACGTTGCTGGCGTGTCTGCAGTGCTGCGAAGCCGGCTCGATGAAGCCATATTCCAGCAGTTCCTTGCAGTGCAGGTCGATGATCTCCTGCTCTCCCGGGCTGTATTTCCTCGGTCGTTGGTAAGCTACCTTAGTCTCGTCCTTGAAAGGGATGGCGAAGGTCGCATGTGTCGCGCCCCCATGGTAGCCTTTGATGTCCTGCGGCTTGTTGGCGAAGCAGTAGCTGCAGCTCCTTACCACGTTGCGCATCTCCTCCCAATTCTCCTCGGTGAACTCGGGGTGTCCTCCAAAGGTGGCATTGAGCTCGGTGTCCAGCCACGCGGCCTCATCCTTGGTGACCCTGGTCGTGCCCCCTGGCTGTAACGTGTCCAGCACTGTGTGTGGGAGCACCTCATCCTGCTCTGCCACCATAGCCTCCCATCCGGTGTCCCATTGGCGCGAAGACCTCTGGTCTTCCCAGGCGGTCCTGGCAGATCTGATCGGCGAGCTCGAGCACGTTTCCATCGTCAGCACGCCCTGAGGCTCCCCAGGGGCCACGACGGCCACCCAAGCAGCCACCGCTAGCAGCAGCAAAAGTTTTAAAATTCTGCCGGTACCCACTGGCTTAACTGGAGGGTGAAGGGTCAGTATGCAAGTCAACATCTTCCACCCCCCTTGCATACGGCCCAGGCCTCCTCCCGCAGCCACGTAGGCCACCAGCGCCAAGACTGACATCACATAGACAACGCGCGCCACCTGGTAGCAAGCGGCTGTGAACTGCAGGCGTTGCAGTCGAGCGGCAAAGCGCGGCTTCTGCATGCGCCGCGGAACAGCGGCCAGCGTAGCCGGCCCTGCGGCCAAGATCCGCTGGGCGACCGCCAGCGCGCGGCCCACCTGAGTCTTCAGCGCGGCGAATGTGCCACCATCTTGAATCAAGCCGGAGCATGGCAACCCATGGCGGACAATGTGGGCGCCAATTGTCAAGACGCACCCCAGAGTGACGGCCATGTGCGTGAAGTGCATGGCGAGCATGGCGAGGCAGAACCGTATCAACGGCACGTACCACAGCCCACGTCGAGCGTGGTGGAGCCCAGCTACCTCAAGAGCACCCTTGGTCAACAGCAGTAAGTGCCTGGCCAGCTCCAACAGCACTCGCAGAGGCGCCTGTTGATGTGCCCATGGCTCGAGTGGCGTTGCGCGCACGGCCCACAGCGCGCGTGCTATGGCTCTGCGGGGCGCGTCAGCGTGGAATGCCCAGCAGGCGACGACCTCACCAAGAAATCTGAATACCTCCATAGCCATCCATACTGCCATCACTGCAAAATGAGGCAGCTGCGGCCAATGCAAGCGCACGAACACCCCCATGAGCAGGAAGCACACCTGAGTGCGCTTCGCCCGCCTATCATCGGCGGGCTGCGTGCCCGGCTTGACGCCGGGGCTGCTTCTCAGTGACGGGCGCGCCGGGCTGCAGCCGGCCCGGTGCCCCCTTGAAAAGGCCCCAGTGCGCTTTCCCTTCTCCTCTCCTCCCAGATCTCATCATAACTTTGGCGTCTTTGGGTAGCACGCGACGCGCCCATGCCGGCATGCCGATCGCGAGCCGCGTCCTGACGATGAGCGCCTTCCCTGGGGCTCGGAGATCTCCTCCTGCGCTGACCAGCCCGTGGTGAACGCTGCTGTGCGACACTCTCAGTTGGACTCTGCGGGCGCGCTGTAGGATGGCCTGAAGGTCGAGTGTCGACCTGCGCAACGAAGCCACTGGAACGCTCCGGGCTGCTGGGTGCTGTAGAGCTCGGGGTCGATGGCACGTATGAAAAGTCCTGCTCTTGTGCAGCTGGAGGCACGGCTTCAGTCTGCTGCGTGCAGACGGAATGTGCCGGGGATCTCAGAATGTCGTTGATTGAATGGTGCTCAGGTCTCTGTGCCATGTTGCACTCCAAGCCCATGGTTGATATCCCGCCGAGAACTCGGCCAGAGTAGGGTGGCGGCGTGGTCGTGGCTTGCGTGCCACCACGACCATCAAGCCCCGGGCAGTCTGGCCCAAGCGTGCTCATTCTCGCTCCAATCCTCGCAGTTGCGTGGGCAGTACGAGGTCGCTCTTCATATTCTCTGATGATCGCCTGACGCGCCTGTATCGATTCCGAGAGAGCCGCCATGGTGAGGTGGTTTGCCGCGAGCTCGGCCTCCCCGTGCGCCAATCTGGCAGACAGCCCAACCAGTCTTTCACTGATGACCTCCACGCTGTCTTCATCCTCTGTCAGCGGCGACGGTGTTCTGGTGCGACCCGTGTGAGTGCTCACACCCTCAACAGCTGCGAGGTCGGAAGAGTATCCTGAGATGCTGCCGTCTCCCTCCTCACTCCCTGCATCCCCTCCCTCGATTGGATCCAGGCACCTCATGAAGTCGTTTCGAAGACGCTCCTGCACCTCTGCCCGACGTGCCTCAGCTAGCAACGCCGGGCCCACCGAGGATGTGAACGCAGACAATGGTTCTCGGTGCATCACCGCCACCCTGTTCCAGGTCTCCCAGCTGCAGCAGTCGAACTTGCGCGTATCTGAGGAGAGGTACTCCAAGGTGAACGCCATGCTGCTGGGTCCCCGCTCACTGTAGTAGCGATTGTCCTCAAAGAGGTAATACACGGCCTTGGACCGGGCGTTGGCACGGGTCTTGAAAACCCGTAGGGTGCCCTGCCGTGGGCCATCGCTCAAATGGCCTCCGGCGATCCCCAAGAGCTGAGTGCGATCAACCAGATGCTCCATATGTTTCTGCAAGGTGCCGAGGAGTCCTCCCGTGCAGCCTTTCGACTGCCCACCCAGAGGCAGGAACTCTTCCCTTCGTCCCACTCCTGCGGAGGAAGCGTACCGGTGCAGGGTCTGGTTGCTGAGTTGCTGCGTGTGCACCCCCTTTCCTCGCTGCGCGAAGGGCTTCCCGAGCTGGAACTCGATCTTGCCCATGAAGCAACGGTACTGGATGAGGAAGACCGTCTGTCCGTGCAGCGCTATGAACTCCGAGATCTCTCCCAGGTCCAGCCAGTTGGCTTCTCCAGCTGTGTTCTCGCTGCGAGTGGGCGACTCCGGCTCGTAGGTGCCCTGGAACACTGCAGCGTGGTAATCCAACAGGGTCGAAGACGCCGTTGGGCCAGGTTTGATGCCGTAAACAAAGCGGTGCTGAAGATGGTGGCGGTGCGGAGCCAGATGGCCCTGCCTCATCCCCCCTGACCGTCCTCGACGTCCTGAGAGTCTTGGATGTGCGCACTGGAGGGTTTCTTCTGGCCCCATAAGTGTCCAGCGCGTCCTGTGCTTGCTCCTCTGTCTTGCATGCTCCGAGCATCACTCTCGGGTTGTCCCCCAGATGCAGGTACTCCACGGCGGCAGCGTTCGTGCTAAACACCTCGCCACTGCCTCCTTCCCCATCTGTCACCGGGTAGAACTTCCCCACCTTGTCCGCTGCGTCTGACAGCGTGAGCTGCGGGATCACTTTCACATCCACGCCCTCCACACCAGTCACCTCCACGTCGTACCTCACCTTCAGACGAGCTCGAAGGTCAGCGATGTCCACTCGCTGCACATACTTTAGGTGCTGGTACTGCCAGCGCTGGTCCTTCTCATAGTAAAAAGGCAGCTGGAACTCGCCAGTCATCTTGCCCATGGGGCTCATGACGGTGACGCCTTCCATGGTGTGACGTACCATGCGCTCCATGAGATCCCATTGGGCGCGAGTGTGCTCGCTGAGTACGCAGAACTGGCGCGCCACCTTGTCCCACATGAGCTTGCCCGTCACGACTCCTGGGTACGTCTGATGGGTGCTGAGGACCTCCTGAACACTCGCCATCGTGTACCTTCCTGCCTCCCGATGGGCACCACAGTCAGGGAGTGGGACCTGGTCGTTGTCCTTCTTGCCGCTCGGCCTCGTGGTCCAGGTTTCTGAGGGTAGCTTCGTCTCCTTGTCAACCTTCTGGTCCACCAACGTAAAGTCGGGCCACAGTAGCTCCGTCTCCAGGATGGTCTTGTATTCTCCACATCGCGGGAACTTGACCCGCACAAATCCTGCGTCCACACCACCTCCATCGCCCTCTTCGCAGAGTGTGCACAGACGAGCATAGCCCGTGCGGTCGATGTACAGGCGCTGCTGAGTCCAGCTGCTCTCCTTGTCTTGGTGATCCCACGGGTTCACTGCCATGCCCTCCCATGGCTGTACGCTGGCCAGCTTGAAGGCAGCTTCGCTCTCGGCCTCCTGCGCCAGCGTGAGGTCTGGATAGCGAGGGTCTGACTGAGTTGTGGTCAGGCTGGCTGGCGTGCGGGACCCCCTCGCCTCTGGCTCTTCAGCACTGGACCACTCACCTCTGGTCGCCACATTGGCTTCCCGCTGGCTGCGTGATGATGCTTG